>JABMIG010000399.1:0-17500 GCA_013187285.1 Cyclotella cryptica
CACTTACCAATATCAACGCCCATGCTCCGCGCACCACCATCCGGACAGCTACCGGCCAACCACTGTACTCTACAGGCACAGCAACCCTCAACCTGCCTACCATACCTCCCGTCACCCAGCACGGGCACATTGTCCCAGGCCTCACTCACAACCTCATTAGCATTGGCACACTGTGCGATGCAGGTTGCACAGCCCTCTTCACGGCAAATGCACTCACGGTAACAGATGCAGCGGGTACCACCATCCTCAGCGGTGCTCGCGACACAAACGCTCCACGCCTATGGAAACTCAACTTAAGGCCACCTCAAGACGCTATCGCTCTGCACGTAGCAAGGCCCCGGGCCACCTTAGCTCCAACCCAACACAAGGAAACTCATGTCGACAAGCTTGCACCAACCCACACCGCCAAACCGCCCACCTGCCCCCGTGTCCATACACACCACGCACCCACGACCTGCCTACAACTCGAGCACTGGTTGCCTTCCTCCATGCCACCGCCGGATACCCCGTTAAATCCACATGGCTACAAGCCATCAAACGCGGCTTCTACAACTCATGGCCTGGACTCACCTACACGCTGGTAGCCAAGTATTGCCCAACGGCTGACGCGACCATCCAAGGCCACATGGCCCAACCACGGCAACACATCAGATCTACCAAGCGTGCAACGAACCATCAGCAAACTTCCCCCGCATCACCACAACACGACATTGACATCTTCACCGTCCCACTAAACAAGATATTCACCGATGACACGGGTCGCTTCCACCCACGAGCGCGCAGTGGGAACCAGTATATTATGATTGCGTTCCATTCTGACACAAATGCCATCCTAGTCCGTCCCTTCCCCAACAAGCATGATGTCCACCGTATCGCCGCGTACCAAGACATCCATGTGCGCTTGTGCAACGCCAACCGCAAGCCCATGGTACACATCATGGATAATGAAGCCAGCCTTGCCTTCCGACAGGCCATAACCTCAAATGGTTCTACCTTCCAACTAGTCCCACCACATGTCCATCGGCGCAATGCTGCGGAACGCGCTATACGCACATTTAAGGACCACTTCCTTGCCATCCTAGCGGGAACAGCTCCCTCCTTCCCAGCAGACCGGTGGGACCTGCTCATCCCACATGCAGAACTCACACTAAACCTCCTCCGAGCCAGCCACTGCAACCCCACACTCTCGGCATGGGAAGACCTTTTTGGTCCTTTCAACTTTGATGCCACGCCACTGGGACCAGCGGGTTGCCGCATACTCATCCACAGCAAAGCAACCACACGGCGCTCCTGGGATTATCGCAGTCACGAAGGGTTCTACGTTGGACCAGCACTTCACCACTATCGCTGCTACCGTGTACTCAACAAAGAATCGCGCTCGGTGGCCATCACAGACGCCATCAAATTCAGACACCACTACCTACCCACCCCGGATCTGACAGCTGAGGACAAAATCATTGCTGCACTTCAGCAACTCCAACTTGCCACCAAATCCCCAACGGCACAACTACAAGCCATATACAAACTGCGTGATATCTTCCGTCACTACGCCACTACTGCGACCAACCCGGACACAACACCTCCAAGGGTGCAAGCATTACCTCCAAGGGTGCCACCAGAAGCGCCCATCCGAGACACCACACTGCACCCGACCCCAACAACCGCCTGGCAGACAGTACCAGAACACACCCGACGTGGCGTCCCGACAACGATAGACCAACCCATCGCCGCCCGCACTCGGGCCCGCCTCGGCCATAGACCCCTCCCGAAACTCCTTCGCGGCCTTAGCTGACACAACGGACAACGAATCCGTTGGTACCGCCATGCCCGTGTTGGATCAGGACACAGGTCAATTACTGGAACACAAACAACTCCGCCGACATCCCAAACACAAGGCTACATGGGACACGCCCTACTCTAATGAACTGGGCCGCCTATGCCAAGGCATTGGCCACCATCCGTACATAAACACAAGAAGCGTATAGACGGCACCGACACCTTCAAACCGATCCAGTATCGGGACATCCCAAATCAACGCAAAGGCGATGTCACCTATACCCGAGTGGTCTGCGAAATCCGCCCGCAAAAGCTGACCCTTACCGCACACGCATCACCCTCGGAGGCGACCGCATCCGGTACCCAGGCGACTGTGGGACCAAAACGGGCTCATTGGAAACCGTCAAACTCCTTCTCAATAGCGTTCTTTCCACACCTACCGCACGCTTTGCATCATTCGATATCTCCAACTTCTACCTTGGCACACCACTCGACAGACCAGAGTATGCCCGCATCAAACTCTCCGATATTCCTGACGACTTTGTCCAAGAATACAGCCTCCACGACTTTGCACACAATGGTTATGTTTACTTCAAGTCTCCAAAGGCGTCTATGGCCTCAAACAAGCTGGCAAACTAGCCAATGATTTGCTCACTCAACGCTTGGAAATGCACGGATACTACCAATGTGCCACAACCCCTGGTCTTTGGCGACATAAGTGGCGACCAGTCCTGTTTGTCCTCATCGTTGATGACTTTGGCATCCAATATTCCGACCGCCGACATGCTGAGCACCTCCTGCAGGCCCTACAACAACATTACACAGTCACCACTGACTGGACAGGCACCAAGTTTGCAGGCATTGACATCAAATGGGACTACAACAAACGAACCTGCCGCCTCACCATGGACACCTACATTTCCGCCCTGCTACTGAAGTACGACCATCCCCGACCACGTAAACCTCAGCATGCACCACATAAACACCGCGAAATCATCTACGGCGCCAAGGAACAGCTCCTTCCTGATAACGACACCAGTCCACCGTTAGACGCTGCAGGCATCAAACGTATACAAGGCATTGTGGGCTCCCTCCTCTACTACGCCAGAGCCGTGGACAACAAACTGCTCGTGGCACTCAGCACCATCAGCTCGCAACAAACAGCTGCGACCCAGAACACAGCAGCAGCAGTCCACCAACTCCTTGACTATGTTGCAACATACCCCAACGATGGCATAACGCACCGTGCCAGCTCTATGATACTTGCTGCGCACTCAGATGCCAGCTACCTCACTGAGCCTGGCTCACGTAGCAGGGCGGAGCACATATCTTCCTATCAGAGGACGACCCTGTTCCCCGGCATAACATGCCAGTCCTCACAATCTCCCAGATCATTAAGTACGCCATGGCATCTGCTGCTGAAGCAGAACTTGCAGCCTTATACATCACTGCACGCGAACTGATCCCACTACGTAATGCTCTGGAGGAAATGGGATGGACACAGCCCAAAACACCCATCCAAACAGACAACTCCACCGCCACAGGTTTTGTCAATGACACCATCATCCAAAGACGCATCAAAATGATCTGGATGCGACTGCACTGGCTCCGATGCCGAGAGGCCCAAGGGCAATTCCGTTTTTATTGGGATCGCGGCTCTGCCAACCTGGCAGATTACAGCACAAAGCACCACCCACCTGCATATCACCTGGCGCACCGCCCCACACATGCAGGTTAAGTCCCCGATGTAGCTGCAAGGGTGTGTAGCTAAGTACAATTATGGCCTAGGCCATACCCTGACCTTGGGACCTGTTAGCAGCCTTGGGACCTGCTAGCAGCCCCACAGGCCTAGGCCATACCCTGACCTTGGGACCTGTTAGCAGCCTTGGGACCTGCTAGCGGCCCCACAGGGCTGTTGGCAGCCTTGGGACCTGTTAGCGGCCCCCACATGGTCTGGCCTTCAGCCACTTGCACAGCCACCGAAACACCCACATCTGGGACTGCTCTCTTGCCTGCTAGTGTAGTTCGAGCCACCGTGCTCATAAATCTAGTAGGTAGATTTTATCACCACCATGGTGCTCTTCTTCAACCAGGCCCCCGGGAATGGATGATAGTGATGAATGAGTGAATACGTGATCTGTGTGCATAAAAGTAATAAAAATGTGTTGAGGTACTATACAGTTTTTTATACACCATGTTGACATAATAAAGACAAATCTCACTTGGAGGGTTAGATACTAGCTTCATTTCTATATAAAAATGTCTTAGTTTATTCTGTTGCTAGCATTCTACTAGTTAAATTCTTTCCTATCTTCCATCTAGATAAAATGTCTCAGCGAAATTTTTTCATCTCTCTAGACATTTTCATTTTTAATTAGACCTTTAAATGTTATAGGATTTCATTGTTTTCATTTAAGACGTTTTCGACACTTAGTAGGTAAATCGTGGTAGTTCTGAGGGTAGCGCCCGACTCAGATATAATCATAATAATATTACTAGCAGCCGATGCAAGATTTTTTAGTAGTAGCTCATGTATCTGTATATTGTGTTAATTTCCCGTGATATTATAGTAACTGCAAATTTTTTTTTTTGGAGTAGTGGTAAACATAATATTTTATTGTATGTATGCAGTATTAAGTTGTGGTCATTCATTGTGACATATAAAAATTGATTACTAGAGACATGTTTATGCTCGAAAAGAGTTCTTTTGTTCTCATTATGGCTATGCAATGTTTGATTCTGTGCCGTGAGTGGTCATTCATTGTGACATATAAAAATTGATTACTAGAGACATGGTTATGCTCGAAAAGAGTTCTTTTTATTATTATGGCTATGCAATTTTTGATTCTGTGCCGTGAACTTATTGGGGCAACTAGTCATTTTCGATCATGTCAAATGGAATGACCGAACACGATTAAGACTACAGAGTGTTCTTTTTATTTCTTTTATAAGTAATCCAGTTATCATGTTTCGCGATTTGTGAAAGCGTGAAACAATGTGGGCAATATTAACAATTCGTTGTTCAAAAATGATGTGTCGGGAACTTATCGGGAATATTTCATCTATCGCTCATTTAAAAGGACAACTTGTTGACATGGCAATAATTTATTAAGCTGTGTTGAACTCACTAGTGATTGAGACATAAGTTAATTCGGTGAAGTTCATAAATTTTTTGATCACACATGTACAAAGATTGCTGCACAATACCACGCAAGTTCTTATAAGGTTTCATGGTGTTTTCTTTTTCAAAGACAACACAAGAACCATAAACATTACTATTTCATTTGTGTGCGTGAGTTACGACGGTGCTTTTGGTGTTGGTTTGCAAGGTGGTGCTTTTGTTTGTTTGTCAGTTATGCATTTGTTCTATGGCAAGTTCACAATGTCATGGCTCCATTGATGCTGTGATGAATCAGAGCTGTGTAGTTTTGATGTGTGCGGGCTTGTAGACCATTGTCGACGCATCTTCATGATTGTGTTCTGTGGATTGTTGGGATGTTGTGCTGTTGTGTTGACGTCGTGGTGTCCACCTTTTGGCACACTGCTTGTGCCGTCAATCTCAGGATTGATATCTAGTAAGAGCGTGGTGGAGAGTGTGCTAGGCATTACAGCAGCTCGTCGGCGATGCATCGTCTGCGATGCATCGTCTGCGATGCATCGTCGGCGATGCATCGTTAGGCGATGTATCGTGGGATGCATCGTCGGCGATGCATCTTTGTGTTTGCATTTGTTGTCGTAATGTCGTGATGGCTTCTTTTCCTCTTTGTGTTGACATTTTAAACGCGGCGTTGTTAGCCCCGCAATTTGTTTTTGGTTCTTTCTTTTTATCTCATTCATTCATCCTTCATTTTCAGTGCAACATATATGAACTCTTCGTGTAGATATTGCTGAAACCAGATTAAAAAAGAAATTCAGGTGCGTTTGCATTCTGGCATTGCTCAGTCGTCTTTTTGTCTGCTGTTCCCTCATTGTGTCTCTGTTGTCTTTGCTAAGGTTGTTTTTGCTTTTGAACTAGTGTTATCGTGGCACTGTTGTGAGTAAGAGTTTTTGTAAGGAATTGTTTGTGTACCGTCTTGTATGAAATTCTTCTGTTAACATTTGACTCATTATACATTCTGTTTGTTTGTAAGGGAATCCGATTCAAATCAGTTTAGGTAAGTGCACTTATCTGTTTACAAAGTTGGGGCACCAACTGTTTATGGCATTTTGATTCTCTGTGGTGAATAATCTTATTAAGTCAATATCACAATTTCTTCTCATCTATGATTGTATTTTTGCTTTGGAAAAGTGTGGTTTTTTGAGACGGAGAAGTCAACAATAGCTAGAATCACAGCTTCTTCTCATCTATGATGGAATTTTTTGATGTGGGAAAAGTGGGGTGTTTTGAGACGGAGAAGTCAAGAATTCCTAGAATCACAGTTTCTTTTCCCATCTGACGTTTTTTTAATTGGGAAAAGTTTGGTGTTTTGAGATGGAGACGTCAACAATTGCTCAATATCACAATTTCAGCTTGTCCATGATGGCATTTTTTGCGCAGGAAAAGTTTGGTGTTTTGAGAAGGAGAAGTCAACAGTTGCTCAATATCATGATTTCTTCTCGTCCATGATGGCATTTTTTTGACGTGGGAAATGTTTTGTGTTTTGAGATGGAGAAGCCAACAATTGCTCAAATCACAGTTTCTTGTCTTCTATGATGGCTATTTTTGATTTGGGAAAAGTTTTGTGTTTTGAGATGGAGAAGTCAGCAATTGTTCAATATCACAATTTATTCTCGTCTATGATGGCTTTTTGTGACTCGGGAAAAGTTTGGAGTTTTGAGACAGAGATGTTCTTGCTTGTTATTGGTGAACCTGATTAATGGCTGTTAACATTTGCATGGTCTTTAAGCAAATTTTAGAGTTTTTGAGATGGGATCTTTTTTTGTGTTTATTGACATCTTGTGTTTCATGTGCAACTTTAGGAGTGATCAGCTCGTTTTCACTATCACAATATCGAACTTTCATCATTTTGCATAAAGCTGTATCTCATTTCATGTATTCATATTGGACTCTTTTGTTACAGTCAGCAGTTGTAAGACAACAATTAAGCATCTCAGGTAAGTCAGGTGTACAGTATATTTTTAATTTCAGCTTTCTATGCTTCCCTCAGGGATGACGTGTTGTTTCATTATTCTTGGGATATTATCCTACACAGCATGAGTGATGATTCTGGAGTTCAAGAGGAGGTTCTGATTCAGGACGATAATGCAGCTGTCTTTAATGCAGCTGTTTCTTCTTCAGGCAACCATCTAAATGATGCAGCCAATGTAAGTAACATTTATATTTTTCAAGTTTGTTGAATGGCTGGCCTAACTATTTCCTTTTTGTCAAAAGGCTTCTTCTAATGAAGATGCAATCGACGATGTTACTCCTCCGTCTGATGAAGAGTTGTCTGTAAGTGTGACTGGTATTACACCGTTAACTCATTTATCATCTGACATCTATTTTCTGTCAGGCATGGAGACGTGTCATGCTTTTTATGCAGAGAGGAGGTATCTCTCAGAGGTTGGCTGAATCAGCAGCTGTTGTAACCACTGATCCGTTAATGTCTCAGAATATGTCAACCATGAGCCAAAGCTGGACTGGGGTCATTCAAACTCTTGTTGAAGCCCAAAACCGACAAAATGATCTTGTGCAGAGAGGATTTGATAAACTCATAAAGTGCCTCTCCAAAAGCTGACAACAAACCAATCTGTTGGATCTCAGGATTTGTCTGTAGGAGCTCATGAGGGAGATGATATCGTAGAGGATGACGGTGGAAATTTCCTTCCAGTTTTGTTGCATCGTACCAATGGCAACAGTTACGAAATGAAAATTCCAACTCATGACGAACTGTTTAAAGAATTGGGAGGGGCAAATAGAAAAACAGAAGACAAGAATCCACCCTTGATATTGCTAGATTTTGTTGTACTTGCTGCATGGGCTGCTCTCTTGGATGAAAAAAGTATATCGTTCCACTCGTCTTAGACTGGTCATCCAAAGAGAAAGATGTAAACTATCCGAAGGCTTGGTTGGCTGAGATTTTCCGGTTGAACGAAAAAGAAACTATTCCAAAGAAGCTTGGAGTTGCTATTGTGTTTGTGGATAGGAAGCCCTGTCTTGCAGTTTACCACAAATACTATGATAGTGAAAATGAGGTGTACAAGCCAAGGTTGTCACTGGTGATGCCACAAAGCCTGAAGAAGGTTGATCTCCCATTAAAGGAAATCCAATTGGTTTTGAGTCTGTTTTTTCAGTTGGACACGGTCCGGGAGACTATGAGCCCACAAAAATATTCAAGGTGTTCCCTGCTGATGACAATGCAGACATCGAGAATACTCTCATAGCAACAGGAGTAAAGGTCAAACATCTGACGCTAAATTTTTCAGATGAAAAGCGGGCTCGAGGCAGAAATGAATTCTCAGATGTTGTATTCTGGCTAGTGACTGTAGGGGAATTAAGTCAAAGAAATTTTTGCAGGCTCGTTGAAAGACCTCATGGAATGCAGCAACAATGATGATCCAGCTGAGTACAGACATTCAGTCTGTCAGGTGGTTTATGAATCCATCATTTACTTGGCCTTGAAAGGTTATGTTTCTCTTCAGGGCGACCCTGATGCTTCTAAGGAAGAAGTCATAGCTGCGGTGGAAAAACAGATGGTATTGATGCAGCCTTCATGTAAGTTAATAATTTCATGTGTATTCTTGTGGTTGTATTCAATGAACTGAATTTCCACTTTTGGCATAGATACAGACCAAAAGGGAAAGAGAAAAGTGGACCACTCTAGCACTCCGACTGGTACGGTAAAGAAGTTTAAACATGGCAAGAGTTCAAGTAAGTCAGGAAAGAATAACTGAACAGAAATGAAGCCATTATTCTCACCATCCAATATATTTACAAGGTGTATTTGGTCTTTCGAAAAAGTGTTGTGAGGATCGAGGGCTTGAGGGCGACGGTGAGAGGGTTCATTTGTAATGTTCTAAGTTAAAACAGATGATTATTGACACACTGTTTTCTATTCTTCTAAGTGGCTCAATTGTGCATATTTATTGGAATGTATTATCCTAGGGAGGACAGGACACTTACTCCTTCTCTTCTTCATGATTTAAAGCGCATTCGTATTTGTCACAGAGATTACCCATCATGCATGGTTATAACTGCATTATCAGGCACCAATGAAGCTCGTTATCCTGAAGTCGAACTATGTGATCAAAATAGACACATGATATATGGCTTGGGACCACGTGGGAAGACTTTACTGAGGACCCTACCAATGTGTGACTTTTACCATGACATGGACATATATCAAGTGAGTGATTTTCAAACTTATTTGTTGCATACTGGCATGATTCTCACTTCTAAGCCTTCAGATCTGTTTTGATCCATATAAATTGTATATGAGCTCCAAATTTGAGTATGAAGAACTCAAGACTCTTATTGTTGATAATTTCACCTCCATGATTCGAACAGGGAAATTGAGGTTGGGTGAGATTTCAGATTACATTGTCATCGACAAAGATGCTATCCACACGAGCCACGGACAATCATTTGATGTGTGTATGAACTTAAAAATTCAGCCAGCATATATTTGCCGGACCCGCAATGTTGCTGTGACGATAACATGGAATCTGAGATATCTCTCAAAGCACTTTGCAATTTTCCATTGAAACGTGAACAGATGGGTAACAATATCCTATTCAATGTATCGTGGTCTGTGTGTCTTGAGGAAGGTGTCACTGATCTTGAATTCGATCGATTATCAGTTGCCAAAGTAAAAACGAGGCATCTAAACATGGGCTATTTGATCGCTTTGATGTTCACACAAAAATTTGCATTTGCTCCATTCAATTTATGGCCTTGACAGGATTGATTTTATCTGCCTCAAAGTTTTGAGCTGCCACCATCCTTCCTATCATGATGATGAGTACAAGGCATTTGGGTTCAACATAGGCGGTTGTTTTCCCGCTGTGCTGATGCTATTGAACAAAGTGGGTTCCAATTTGAGCCAGAGGGTGAGACATATGAAAAGGAAATACCATCTGAAGATGAGAAGGTCTCGAAGAAAACTCGAAAATACATTCGGAAGTCTTCAAGTCTTCTATTTTGTTTCAATATTGCTACAAATGCTCAATGACACTTAAATTATACGTGATAGAAGGTGATGGTAAAACGAGAGGGCGCAAAGGCATTGATGATGTTGTCTCTGATGAAAATGATGACAATGACGACTTTGATGATGAAGATGGAAATGAGGATGACGAGGAAAATGAAAACTCTGAAGAAGATGGTTACAGCAAGGATGACAGTGGAGAAGTTTTTACTTTGCATAATACATCTGGTGAAATAGAGGATGAATATGAAGATGATGTTGTTGCTGATTCAGAGAGTAACTCTTCTTCTGGTGATCTTGGAAGTCTTGCTTCAAGTAGTTCAGATTCTGAGAGAATGAGTCCAGAGCCTGGTATGTAATTTGGGATTTAAAATGGACATGATTTCAATTTCTTTCATTCAAACAGTACTTGTGTTTTTAGATTGTTTTACATGTCAAAGTCAAGACATTCAATATTTTGATGCCACAAGGCTGAATGAAGAAGAATCAATTCTGTATAATTATTTTATTTTGCTGAGAAGAAGATGTAAGTTTTCATTACTTGATCCAAACAAAAACTTAATGATGCCGAATCGAATCTGTTCTAGAATCGAGAAGCTTCAACAAACATTCTTGAAGACATCACATGATTTCAGAAAAGAGTGGGTTACTATTAATGATGTGAATGATTTCATCTTGACGGAAGATGAATTGAAAGGGAATATAAGTTTGACACTTATGGTGTAATTCTGGAAGGTCGCTTCAATGGGTGCTACAAATGCAACAATTGTCTGGTTCAAATGTTTTGGTCTTGACAATGGGCAATGAACCTATGAAATTTGCCTTTAGGTTTCCATCACTTGAAATGTTCAAGGTAAAAAGCACATATTTAACATCATCGAGGCATCATTTCACCTGTGGAAAGTTTACAATATCAGTTCTTGACCCCATTGATGATATTATGATGACACATGGAGCAAGCTTTGTCTATGGCAAAAGAGCGAATAAGGATCAGTGGTATAGAATAGGTTACTGCTTCAGGTGGCTCCAATCTTTTAGAGACTTTTATGAGGATACGTACCCTGAGGTTGGACTCATCTGGTATTCACAGAAAAGATGTGGAAAGAAAACAGACAGAGATATATACACATAAGATATAGATTTGCAACAATTTAATTCTTTTCATAGTATAATTTTTCTATACATTATTGAATTTGAGCCTTTTTTTCTCACATATGGAATCTGCATGGATATCATAGTGAATCTTTCTTTTCTGGAGTATGGAATCTGCATTGATTTTGTAGTACATCTTTTCTGATAGCAAATGGAATCTGCATTCATTTTATAATTCTGTTCATGTCTTTTTGCATTTGCAACGCCACAGTTCTCTCTTTTAACTTTCGCCTGTATCTTTAATCTCTACTTCTCTTCTCAATTTTCATTTTCATAATCTTCGCTTCCATACTAATCTGTTTTGCATGTTTGTAGATACCTGGACAGAAACATAGGGTAAAAGCAAGTTTCAATGACTTGGAGAAAATATGTCATGTGTGCTCACAATCAGTGATCTTCATATGAGATGCTTCTGAAGAGCTGTGATGTGACATTTTAATCATAGATTGCAAAAATAATGACTCTCAAATTTCAGGTGTGAATGTGTCAAATTTGATAATTAATGAGAAGTCAAAACTTATACTGAGTGATGAACTTTTGGGTCATACGTTTAAGTAGAAAAGTGGTGTGTTAGTGTGAAAATATTCGATGATGCACTCAAGTAACGCCACGTTGAAACCATTTTGGTGACGAAGTTATACGTTGTAAATAGATGCTTTAACTTTAATGGATTAACACATTTTTGACGACGCACTCAAGTAACACGCTACGTTAAAAGTGGTGCGCTAACGTTGAAACCCTTCTTTGGTGAGAAGTTAGACGTTGTAACTAGTGCATTGTAGATAACGAATGTTGCATTCACGTTTAATGCTTAACCCTTTTGTTGATGAACTGACTTTTTAGTCGTGCATTTTTGTTTGACAATGCACTGAATTTTACGCCTGCCGTTAACGCGGAAAAAGTGGTGCCGTTGAAGCCCATTTTTGGTGAGAAGTTAGACGTTGTAACTAGTGCTGTAGAAAACTAATGTTGCATTCACCTTTAATGCTTAACCCTTTTTGTCGATGCACTGACTTTACGCCGGCCCTTTGTTAAAAAGTGGTGTGTTTACGCTGAAACCCTTTTTGGTGACAAGTTAGACCGCTAAGTAGAATGTAAGTGGTGTGTTAGTGTGAAAATATTCGATGATGCACTCAAGTAACACGCTTATGCTGAAACCATTTTTTGGTGACGAAGTTATACGTTGTAAATAGATGCTTTAACTTTAACGGATTAACACATTTTGACGACGCACTCAAGTAACACGCTACATTTAAAAAGTGGTGCGCTAACGTTGAAACCCTTCTTTTGTGAGAAGTTAGCGTTGTAACTAGTGCGTTGTAGATAATGAATGTTGCATTCACGCTTAATGCTTAACCCTTTTTGATGAACTGACTTTTTAGTCGTGCAATGTCACATCACAGCTCTTCAGAAGCATCTCATATGAAAATCCCTGATGAGCACACATGACATATTTTCTTTCCAAGTCATTGAAACTAGGTTGAAACCCTTTTTGGTGACAAGTTAGCGCAACTAGTGCGCGTTGTAGATAACTAGTGTCTACAAGAATTTTTGGCCATGCCTTGCACTGACTTTTATGTCTTGCCGCCACGTTGAAAAGTGGTACGCACGTTGAAACCAATCTTTGTGAGAAAAGTGGTGCTTAGGTTGAAACCCTTTGGTGACAAGTTAGACGCTAACTAGTGCTGTAGATAACTAGTGTCTACAAGAATTTTTGGCCATGCCTTGCACTGACTTTTGTGTCTTGTCACGTTGAAAAAGTGGTACGTATACCTTGAAACCATTTTTTTGTGAAATTTTGGCCATGCCTTAATTATGCCATTTCCTTTACAGTTGTTCAATATCACAATTTTGGCCATGCTACAAATTGCTTTTAGATATAATTTTAGAGGTAATCACATATCAACAGTTAAAGAATACCCATGCGTATAAACCGAAACACTTAGGCTTTTACAGGTATTTTCAGCAGTGCATATATGAATCCAACGATAAAGTTCAAAAGTGAAAAGTGTCTCACTGGAGAAGGAGGAGAACAATTCTGCTCAGTGATAAACTAAGATTTTAAAAATCTTGATAACACAATTTTGCCATGCTATAAATTTATTTTAGATATATTTTTAAAGGTAATCACAAATCAAGACTAACTGAATACCGATGCATATCAAACATAAAAATCAAGTTTTTACAGGTAGTGGCGGAGTGTTTATATGAATTCACCAATAAAATCCAAAAGTGAAAAAGCGCCTCCTGAGGAGAAGAAGGAAAAACTGTGCTCAGTGATAAACGAAGATTTTTAAAAATCTTGATTACGTATTCTCACGACTCACGTTATTTTCTACAGTTAACGTTATTTTCAAAATGTGATAATAACCACATGATGTGAAAATAACGGATTCTTTCGCTGACGCACCAACTCAGTCACACCAACATAACTGACAACACCATGTGACTAAAAATGGTGCTGCCAAGCAAAGCACCACTGCTAAGTACCACAGTGAACAAGGTGAAAGCTGGCTCACCACTGCTGTGTCACAGTTGGTGGATGTTGATGATTTTATTCCGTGGGTAGTGGTATGATTTGTTGAGAACTGGAATGTTTGTAGAGAAATTAAGTATATTATCTCTAAAACTGTGTTATCACAGTAATTTTAGTGTTTAGTAAAAATTGTGCTATTTTCACACAACACTTGAATTCCCTCAACGCCGGGCAAATGTACAAATGATACCTTAGATGTTCATATAATGCGAGGCGTGTTAGTGTTTTTAGGCCATTTGTTAGGCCAAAAGCTAGGGAAAATTCGATACCTTAGGAATCGATTTTTTTGCTATGAGCACTTCGAATCCTGGGGAAAATCGACTTTGACTACTTTTGCACTTTTTAGGAATATGTAGAACAATTCCTTGGTAACAGCCTCATTAAATTTAAAATGCATGAAACATGCTATGTCGGTGGCAGATTTCACGAAATATGGCGGCAAAACGCATGCACTAGTCAGTGTTGGTAGCACATTCTTTCAATTATGGCGCAAAACGCATGCAACCGCCAATTGAAGTTGTACGCACTAATCCCTACGTAATTTCAAATCTTATGACAGCAGTGTTTTTATCAATACGTGGACGCCATGACATTCCCATGAATTAGCACTCCATTACGATTCCTCAGGAATTGTACTTGCGGCTATCTACGACCAACGATGATTCTCGAGGAATTGTAAAGTGCATTTCATGATATGAACGATACACCTCAGGAATTGAAATCGACACTAGTTCTCAATAATGAACTGACAAGTCATTCTACTTCTGATGCCAAATTGTCAAGGTGCTGTGCGAAAGTGATGCCAACCTAGTGATGTAAACGGAAAGGGCATTGAAAAGTGATGCCAAACTGTCACGATTCACTGAATACCCAGGCTAAATCTGGAAAACCACAGTTCACGAGGAATAGCACATCAAAATTGCAATTCCTAGTCACAGTCTGCATTCCCAGGAATTGAAATCGCCAAATTTTAATACAATTCCTAAGAATCGAATCTTCCGAGCTTTTGGCCTAACACATTCACCAACGACTGGGTTATCGCCCAGGGTTATTAAATTTTTAACACACCGCTGCTGGTGGTACAATGAGCCTGAGTTTGGTATTGTTGTGTTGGTTAGGTTCCGCTTTATCCAGCAAAAATCGGATTGTAAAACTTTGGTTGGTTGTTGAGTTTACGGTCGAAAACCGCCAACTCTCGTCCGAGTCCACAATTGCTGAGGCAGTCGACGGGTTTTTTGAGCCGCTGGCGGCACGGGCCCGAGTTTGGTATTGTTGTGGCGGTTGGGTTCGGGTTTATCCAAAAAAAATCCGACAAAATTTTGGTTGTTGAGCTGCGGTCGAAAAACTGTTTCGCACGCAAAGTGGAGGAGTTTTGGACTCGCAATCGTCCCTGCATTTGACATGATGATTTGACATGAGAACAGAACAATGGTGTGACTTCTGACAAAAAGGGCAAGACAAGCGATATGGCGAGGAAAATGTGTGGCTACGAAAATTAAACCCCAGTAGAAATCGTCAGGGGGAATTTGAGGATTTCAACCCTGATGAATTTCATTCCCAGTGGGTTATGTGTTTTGACCCTTTGGAGTTGACTGCCCGGTCGCTGGCAAATGGCAAGATGGGTTAAATATGGGTTATGAGCTCAAAAATGGGTTTAACCCAGGATATAACCCAGCCGCTGGAGAATGGCCTTAACACGGAGGTATGAAAAGTATCTGTTATTTTTATTATTTTTTATTTTTACCTCCTACTATAATACAATAGCCATTAGGCCGATCTGCTTACCCACCATTTTTGAACAGTCCAAGCTCCCCACCCATCACCCACCATTTACAGATCCGCGGGATTCAACAAAGCAGGCCAACACATCTCGAACAACCATCGTCCGCAGCAGCTAAACGGATGCAGCGCACAAAGCCGCCTGATGTTGTCTGGCGAAGCCGACAATAACACTGTAGTACATCCGAAAGTACATTCTTGTACTTTTGGATGTACCTGTACTTTCGATTGTACTGTGTACTTTTAAAATTGAAGAGTTCAAGATGTGCGTTAAAACAATGTATGAAAAATGATTTAACTTTCTAAAAATCAAAAATACAGGGGTTCAGGGAACACAGGGAAAATGGATTATTCTCCAAAAGATATCTATGTTCCCTCTTGCCTAAAAAGCAAGAACTCATGAGTAGGAATGAGGTCGGCTATTTGGAGCATCTTCCAAGTTGTATTAAATAAGGTATTGCACACAGAACGTGGCACTGTATTCAATACGATGCCGCCCAAAATAACATGTAAAATATATTACCCCATCCCTAAACCCACTGTGCAAGTAGGCCCTAAGAGTCCGGACAGCAGCATTAAGCCCTATAGATCAGAACGCGCAGTAGGCCGTAACGCCTGACTGCACGTTCTCACCCTAATTTGGCACGATTCGACACGCACTGGATACATTAGGACTTCAGGGAAATTTGCATGAAAATCAAGAACAATCTAATTCTAGTATGATGGTATAATATAAGAGATTTAGAGGTACTGATTGTAATCAATTTATGGCTGTATTAATATTGTACATACCTTCAAGAGGCATGTGCAGTTAGGTTGTGGGATTCATCTCAGCATAATTGCTCTTGTTCTTTGTGTGATCCACTCCTCAAATAATTCATGGTAAACAAAGGTAAAATGAAACTAAAAGAGTACCATGTACTGAAATTGAGCGATATTTGAAAGTACAAAGTTCCTCCAGTACCAAAATGTACTTTCGTTGGCACTTTGTACCTAACTTTGATTTCTCAGAAAATATAATGATTCCTAAATAGTAGAGTTGTGTCTCATCCGGGATTAAAAACTGGGATGATGGGATATCCGGCTGGGATTGCCATCCCATCCCGCCACCCTTGATCCCGGATTCCCGGATTAAGAGTGACGTACTTACGTTCAGAACTTGGTACAATATGTATGTTCATACGTCACGAACGGATTGTTCAGCTTGTATGTTACGTACTATACCTATGATTAATTTAAGATTATTCTATGTACTATAGGATTTACTCCAATAAAAGATTAGATCTTTGCGAACGCAAGCATCCTGTATAATGTGTGTATTGTACCTGCTAGCACGATATAATGTGTATTGTACATTGTATCTGGTAGCACGAACCCAAACCATTTGTGAGTCTTTTGTTCATGCACTTTTCATGCAATCTTTGGACAGGTTTCCATCATCCCAGCTATATCCCTGTATATCCGGAAAATCCCGTCATCCCGGATATTTGGAAATCCTGTCGAATCCGGATGATCCCGATCCTGTTGGGTCCCATCCGGACAATCCCAATCTCGCAAAACATCCGATGAGAACAGGACACAACTCTACTAAATAGACATGTACTTTCAAAGGTACTTTGTACTGAGCACCTTCGAAGTACAAAGTACCTTCAAAGTACAAAGTACCTCCAAAAGTACCCGAAAAGTTCTTCCAAGAGTAACAAGTGTATGAACCTCTTATGGCTTAATTACTTAGAATTTCTAGATAATATTATATCTCATAATTAATACAAATAATTCAGTTAAAAAATGCAACTGTGTGTGATGTCTGTCATGGATTCGATTGAGAACTGTCACACATCATCTTGCGCATGCACTCGTCACCACACATGTATAATACCATAATATCCTTACCTTTGCATGAGTACATGTGACATCCATTACTATACCCATTTCCGGGACCCTAACCACATACCTTTTTTCCGCCGAGGCGCAGCATCTGTCGCAACTGAGAGTCTTGTCCTATTTCAGTATATAAAGTGTTTTTTATATTTTCGTTTACATGAGTCAGTATGCCCCACAGGATCACACACACACACACACACACACACAATACGTCACACACACACACACACACACACACACACACACA
>JABMIG010000399.1:22500-71238 GCA_013187285.1 Cyclotella cryptica
TTTGTTCAGATCGCCAGCAATGGTCGACAAGAATTGATCCACACTGAATTCATTACTGAACTCGGTCACAATTCGAGAAGCGTATTCATCAACATTGAACTCATCTATGTCGAGCTCAGCATCATCGAAAACGAGATTGTATGACATCCTCGTTCGTGGTTTTTCGGTCGTGGGGGGATGACTGGTCTTCGGGGAAATGATGCTGATTACACTCTATTTGGCTATTTGACGATCTGTTTTGCGGGATGCAAATAGCACCTCCTATCTGCCTGTTCGAGATCGCTCAAAACAAATAGTCAAATAGATTTTGCTATCTATTTGCTTATACGTGCAAACAAACTCATGTTTTCGGCCTCAAATAGGCATATAATCTATTTTAGCGATTAAGATTCCGGGCGCTACTTATTTGTTTGAGGAACAAACTCACAGCCTTACATACAATGAGTTTAAAAGAATTTTTTGCCACGCACTATTGAAGTTGGATATATTTTTAAAGGTAACCACAAATCAAATGATAATGACTACCGCTGCATGTTAAAGATAAAAACAACTTATTTACAGGTATTTGCAAGAAATAACACCATGTTACCTAAAAATGTGAATAGTGAAAAAGTGTCTCACTGACGAAGGAGGAGAAGAACAATTGTGCTCAATGATAAACTAAGATTTTTAAAAAAATCTTGATTCGAGCAACAGAACAGAGAACAAGGGGAGAAGATGTACAACATCGCCATTACGCTGCCCACAACGATGGCAAAAGGCAAGGCAGATCGGAAAGGACACAAGTAACGCACTGCCAAACTGTGGAAAGAGGGAGGTCGACCAAGCAGAATGGCAGCACAAAGAACAAGCCAGGACGTAACAGTCCTTGAAACCAACCCTGGCTCTACAACGGCACTCGAAAGTTTCTTTGGTGGCCTTGCTGTCACATCGTCCATTGTGTTGTGGATAACTTCGTGTTTGTCGCCACTTTTCCTCTTCTTATCCTTGAGGAATGGCAATCACTATATATCGGCATCCATCATTTTGAGCGTAATCATCGCCTACCTTCCATGGAAGCATGGTCCATTATCTCTAGCACTGCAGACGTTTCTGAATAGATATCATGCCCTCTATTACCATGGTGTATCCATTGTATTTGAAGGCGGGGATGTTCCATCGGCAACTTCAAATCATAGACAAACGTTCTTTGCCATACATCCCCACGGAGCCTTCTGTATTGGTTGGGCACTGTTATATCACAATCCCGCCATGAGAGGTGTACGATTTTGCTTTGCGCCTATACTGTTTGCTTCGCCCTTCTTCCGCATTTTCACGAGGGCGGCAAATTGTCCAGGCTCTGCTGCTCGTCCATCGATGAATACATATTTGAGGAAGGGCGAGGATGTCGCACTTCCGCCGGGAGGGTTTGAGGAGGCTACACTCACATCTACAAGAATTGACCGAGTATTTGTCAAGCATAGATATGGATTTGTACGTCTCTGTCTCAAATATGGTGTCGCCATAAGACCAGTCTATACATTCGGAGAAGGGAAATTGTTCAGCAATATTCAAGGGTTTTGGAGTTTACGCCTTGCATTGAATCGATTTGGTATTCCGACAATATTCACTTGGGGCCGATGGTTCTTTCCATTTTTGCCAAAGAACGGTGTCAAGCTTCATATTGTGGTTGGAAGGCCATTGATACTGCCCACGATTGAGAACCCAACTAAGGAGGACGTGGCAGTTTGGCACAAGAAATATATCAATGAGTTGAAGCGGATATATGACGAACACAAAGAGGCTGCGTATGGTACAGAGGATGGTAAGTCGGCAAAGCTGGAAATTTGGTGAGGTCAACAATTTTAGAATAAAACCTGGTTGACTCTCTATGATATTTCAATGTAATATGATGCAAAATGGGTGTATGTCTAAGATTGCATTGCATTATTGTAAGTCAGCCTTCTTTACGAACTGCTCAATGCGAGGTACAATGACATGTTCTGATACCTCCAAGAGAGGTTCGTGCGCGGCACAGGTCCTTTAGTATCTTTTTCGGTTCTTTTCTTCATTTTCCATCTGTCTTGCATTTTCACTTCTGGAAGTTCTCGTCTGTCTGTCGTTTGGTGTCTCTGGAGCCATACAAAGCCAAGAATTCTGACACCTAAATTCTTGCTTTCTTGTCATTGCTCCTCCTCTCGGCGCGACATTCCTGGAATCAGACTAAAAATCTACATGCTTCATCATGTTGATTGTTACCTAGTCTGATTTGTAGTGTTAACTTCATAATTTGTCACTTTTATCGATTAGAACTACAAATCACTAGCAAACACTACACTCTCTATCAACATTGCGCCAGTCTCCAGCCAAGGTACGTCGACACCGCAGCACCATCTTCTCACGTTGGTTGTTGCATTTCAGGTTATGCAACCCCTTCACGCTTTGCGTGCATTTAGAACCTCGGCGTAGTTTGTTTGACTTTTCTGGTCGCCCGGTGTTGTACGCCCTCCCTTTTTCGGCACCTTCTGCATTCTTTTGGCTTTGTACGCTGTCCTCCCGTTTGCCAAGGTAGCTCGCACTGTGCGCCCTCTCATCGATCGGCGTTGTACGCCTTCCCACGTGTGTTGTACGCTCTGCCTCCGGCGTTGTGCGCCTGACCTGCGGCGTTGTACGCCTTTCCTTCCGCCCCGTGTTGTACACGCTCCGGTGCACTGGTTTTCTCCGTTTCATCGCAAGACATAGATCTTCCCTGCGCTGTGCGCCTCTTCTCGCCCAGTTCTTCGCTGATTGTTACGTCGTACACAAATGAAACCTTCCATCGGCGACTCCAGTCCGCCTTCATCCGCGGCACCCATCGTCCGGTGCTCGCCGCCGCTGTTCGCTCTTCCTCCGACTCCATGATGTAGCTCGTTCGATCCATCTCAGAGCCCTTGTCCGGCCCGCCTCCGCCACTACTTTGTCAACTGGGGATGTTTTTGGTTGATTGTCATATATTCCTTTTTCTCCCTTCCTCAAGACCTCTTGCTTCCTTTCCAGCCATGACTTCTTTGCCTTCTTCTCCTTCCAACGCAAAGCCATCTTGCCCCAGCAGATCCTCCGGCACCGACTGTAACCTCATTTGTTCGTCCACCGAGTCCCTCCTTTCTGACGATCGCCTTGCTGAGTCCATCACTCTGGCCCTCGAGAGCCTGTTGTCCCCTGCCTCGTTGGTCGGACCAGATCGTCGTTCTGCTACGGCTGCGCCCCACGCAGATATGTCGTGCGTTTCCCTTTGCTCCGGCCTCGGCCTCCATGCGGGGCGTTGTTCCGACGAAGAAGTGGCTGCTGGACGAATCTTCGTCTCGCGTTTTGACCGTGGCAACTCGCCGGATTCTCACAAGAAGCTACAAGACCGGGTGTGTGTCCAGCTCCCTCATGCACTTACCTCGTCGGACTGCTCGTCTCTCCTTTCCTCTGACTCCACTACTGATCTAGGGTCGTCGGCAATTGACACCCAGACAGCCATTAATGGTGTGGTTGACTGGGCTGTCACGCATGATGTTTTTTATGTCTGCAACATCCCGGTCGACGTGGACCTCACCGATGGGTCCACCGTGGGTACCTCCGAGGCCTTCGTGAACCTTCTCACTGGGTACAAAGTGGTATCTTTTGAGCAAGTAGCCCTTTATCAAGAACTCGTCAACACCTATGGAGTTGAAGTTGACGTTGAAAGTAGTACTTGGCTCCTCCAAGTATTAATCAAGTCAACTGAGAGCTCTCTCCTCGTCCAGGTCAAGCAGACTTATGACACTCTTTGTGATGCTCAAAAGGGTGGCCTCACACTCTTCAAGCTACTAGTTGACCTAAGCCATTTTGCTGTAGTTGTTACTATGTAGTAAACGGGTAGATACATGTTGTTGTAAGATATTAATTATGAGAGTTACACTACTGAAATAGGTATTGCATGGTACACTAGGTGATCCATGCATCACCAAGCACAGGTGATCCTGTTAGAGATTGGAGGTGATTTTAGGGCAGTTCCATGAGTGCTCCTTTTCTCTCAACTGCCAACAGGAACTGTCCCATGAGAAGGTTTCTGAGAAAGAAATCCTCTCTTGGATATTTTGTCTAAGAAACACCTAGAATGTATATGGGTGTTTCTCAAGAAAGAAATTGTCTTTTGAATATTGTTTCTCAGAAACAATATCTTATGACTATTGTACTTCCTTTGTGTTACACAAGGGAAGAGGACCATTGGAGGTTCCACCTGGAACATCTTTGGGTTTACCAGTTAAGGTAGATAATTGGCCTATCTCACTCGCCCCCACGATTGGAAAATTAGCGTGGCTCGCGGAAAAGTAAAACCTCCATGAGGAAAAAATCCGAATATGAGCCAGACTTGCAGAAAAACCGTTCTTGTTGAGGTTAAAATGTGCAAGCTGCCTGTGACGCTTTGTACCTACATATTATTTTTGGATGGTGGAACAACGGACAGAAGATCCAATCTTGTTGCGCGAAGGCTATCAATTGATAGTGACCTAAGCCATTTTGCTGTAGTTGTTACTATGTAGTAAACGGGTAGATACATGTTGTTGTAAGATATTAATTATGAGAGTTACACTACTGAAATAGGTATTGCATGGTACACTAGGTGATCCATGCATCACCAAGCACAGGTGATCCTGTTAGAGATTGGAGGTGATTTTAGGGCAGTTCCATGACTGCTCCTTTTCTCTCAACTGCCAACAGGAACTGTCCCATGAGAAGGTTTCTGAGAAAGAAATCCTCTCTTGGATATTTTGTCTAAGAAACACCTAGAATGTAGGGTGTTTCTCAAGAAAGAAATTGTCTTTTGAATATTGTTTCTCAGAAACAATATCTTATGACTATTGTACTTCCTTTGTGTTACACAAAGGGAAGAGGACCATTGGAGGTTCCACCTGGAACATCTTTGGGTTTGCCAGTTAAGGTAGATAATTGGCCTATGTCACTAGTGAATAGGATTGACCACCGCTCTTTTGAGTCCACCCAGGCCCTTCTCAACTTCATCACTGGATTCCAGTTTGCCAATTTTGATGGTGAAAATGTGCCTCTAGCTACGGCACGCTTCAAGGCCGTGGTCCGCCTCTTGCCCACTGCTGCCATACCCCCCCAATCTCCTGGAGTACTTCCTCAATGGGATGGCAGTTTGTGCCTCGGACGACTTCAAAGAAGCCTGTAAGTCACAGCTTGGGTTCATCTCGAACCCAATCTACACTGACTGGGCCATTGGCCATGATCTTCTCTCCCAGCTAGACCAGAGGCAGAGTATGCATCACTTTCCACCCTTCAGAAGTGGGATGGCTCCCACCAAAAGGCTGCATTTTCAAGGCTGATCATCGTGGCGCCTCCTCCTCTTCCCCTTGCCAACATCAGTTTCCTACCTATCGTGAATGGTTTCTTCACCAGACCTGTGCTACCTGTGGAAAGAACCACCCCACTTGGGCCCATGGCAATCCCGATGCCTTGGAGAAGAAAGAGCATCGCATCCAGCAGCAACAGGCATCCACCTCCTCCTCTTGTCAGAAACTTCGGTTCAAGTCTCCTGTCGCCAAGACTAAATTCAGTGCCGCTGTCCATCAAGCCATGATTGACTGCTGTGATGGTGATCTCACTGACTGTGATCTCTATGCTCACCTAGCTGGAGATGGTACTTCAACAGACAATATCCATGATGACTCTCCCACCTCGCCTGACGACACAGCTCACTCAGGTCAGGATGCCTTGGCTCAGGATGCCACTGATGTCGACCTGGGGATATCTGCCCTGGTTGCGGAGGGTTTAGGAAACTTGCTTTTAAACTGATGGGTGGCGGGTCTTGGTTTGGTCCCCGTGAACACCTTTGGTACAAAAGGTTCCAAATCCCTTGGTCTAGTTGGCTTTCACTCCTCTAAATTTCAAATTACTGAGTAATTACTGAGGAATTTCTGTAGTAACTGGTGTTTACTGTCTTTTGGTACAGTAACTGGTTACTGGCAGTAACCATTTTGCAGAGTAATCACTGATGTTTTGTAAATGCTATGACCAGAAATCCCAAAAGAGTCATAGTAATGCTCCCAACCAGTATCATTAACTGTCTGTCCTTCACTTACACACGTACTTGCATCTGACAGCTGTCAACCACAAATTCTGACAGCTCGCACATATTCTGTTGCCATTTTGTCAATATCCGAGCTCAGAAGCTGATTCAAGCACCTCTGAGCAGCTTAGATTGACGAGAAGCTCAAACATTCATCAAACGCATCCCTAGCAGTGGCCGTTTGCGTCAAAAACGTCAGTGAGAATTTGATGGCACCATTTGGCTTACCATTCATAACATTCTGAGAGCTCTCACGTATTCTGTTGCCATTTTGTCAATATCCAAGCTCAGAAGCTGATTCAAGCACCTCTGAGCAGCTTAGATTGAGGAGAAGCTCAAACATTCATTAAAAACATCCCTAGCAGTGGTCGTTTGCACCAAAATTGTTGGTGAGAAATTGATGGCACGATTTGGCTTACCCATTCATCACATTCTGATAGCTCTCACATATTCTGTTGCCATTTTGTCAATATCCAAGCTCAGAAGCTGATTCAAGCACCTCTGAGCAGCTTAGATCAAAGAGAAGGTCAAACCATCAAACATATCCCTAGCAGTGACCATTTTCGTCAAAAACATCGTGAGAATTAGATTGCAGGATTTGGCTTACCCATTCAAAACATTCTGACAGCCCTCACGTATTCTGTTGCCATTTCGTCAATATCCGAGCTCAGAAGCTGATTCAAGCACCTCTGAGCAGCTTAGATCAAGGAGAAGGTTAAACATTCATCAAACATATCCCAAGCAGTGGCCATTTGCGTCAAAAGCGTCGGTGAGAATAAGATTGCACGATGTGGCAGACCCATTCAAAACATTCTGACAGCCCTCACGTATTCTGTTGCCATTTTGTCAATATCCAAGCTCAGACGCTGATTCAAGCACCGCTGAGCAGCTTAGATCAAGGAGAAGGTCAAACATTCATCAAACACATCCCTAGAAGTGGCCGTTTGCGTCAAAAACGTCAGTGAGAATTAGATTGCATGATTTGGCTTACCCATTCATTACATTTTGACAGCCCTCTCATATTCTGTTGCCATTTTGTCAATATCCAAGCTCAGAAGCTCATACCTACCTCATATTGAAGATCAAGTCAAATACTTTCATTATCATCTATCACCGGATCAAGAGCAGTGACCGCAGAAGACAAGATTGAAGGATAGAAGTATCAGAAATATATACCATGCCTGACAATGAATCTGATATGACTCCAGCTCCCTTGGAAGAAACATGCCCTATAGCTGTTGCTTCAGGCCAAGGACTTTGTTTTCAACTAGTCTGGGACTCTGACAAGATTGAGCTTTTACAATGATAAAAAAAGGAAAGCAAAGGTGGAGATGCCACCACTGTGGTGAAAACTGGGCTGGGAAGAACCATACAAAGGCTCTACCGCATGTTAGTCGAACTCTCAAGGGAGACATGAAACCATGCAGTGGTAAAATTCCTCCACATTACAAGGATGCTTACATGGCTTTGCTGAGATCAAAAGAAGAGGACAAGTCTGCTCGGAAGGAGCCCGAGGAAGTATTGGACATAGGTCTCACTACTACAGACTCAAGAACACTGTCCATTTACCAAGACCAGAAGTCCCACCGCAAGCGACCCCCTAAAGAACTTCAAGACTTGACTCTAGCCTCTCCTTTGACGGTCAGCACTGCTTCTGGGTCAACATTTCTTTCTACTGTATCAAGGAAAGTTCCCAAGCATGCTTCATTACAGACTACTCTTAATGGAGTGAGAGGTACAACCTCAGCTGAAGCAAGGCACAAAGCAAATGTTGTGATTGCCCACTGGATACTCGCAAATGATATGCTCATAATTCAGCAGAAGATCCCCTTTTTGCTAGGGTGGTTAGGCATGTGCAGCAGTGTGGAACAGATTTTAAACCACCAAGCAGGTATGAGATTGGTGGTGACCTTTTGGATGCTACTTATTCTAGCTACTATGAGGAGGAGAAAGGCAGGCTCATGCAGGAATCTAAAATCTTTGGTTCATCTCTTTATGGTGACGGCACCGCAATCAAGGGTACTCCAATGATTAATGTCCTTGCTTCCACTCCAAGCGACCCCTCATTTGTCATTGATGTCATTGATTGCACTGAGCACATGCAAGCTGGTGGCAAGAAAGATGCTAAGTACATTGCATTAGAAATGCTTGCTTTAATGCATCGGGTGGATCCAGGCAAGACCATCTTCAACCAAATCCTGTTTGATGGTGCCAGCAATGCCCAAAAGGCAGGGTTGATTATGGAGCAGCATTTCCCTCCAGCAGTAGTGAATCATGAGGCAGAGCATGTAGTGGCATTGGTTGTGGACAAGTTAGTCTCTCTTCCTTGTTTCAGGGAATACTCAAAGTTTTCAAAAGTGGTCCGTTCCTATGTGGCTGTGCTTTTATTTCTGTGCTTTTTATTTTCTTGTGGCTCTTGACTAACCTTATTTGTGGCTATCTTGTTTTATTTTAAGTTGAGAAACATCTTTGGTTCAACCCGTCATGGTCCTAGGGCCGTGTTTCGCAAGCATGCAAAGTTTTTTAGTAGGGGTAGGGATTTGTCATGCAGCCTTCTGAATGCAGAATGGCTGGTGAAGTGATGCAGTTCTCGCGTGTGATCAGACTAAAGGAGGCTCTTCAGGCAACCTCAAGAGACAAAGTATTTGTTGACTACAAACGTTTCAGCTTTGTTTCTACTGTTCTTAACAATGATGCATTTTGGGATTGTCTCTTTGCCATCATCCAGGCGCTCTACCCAATCTTTCGCATCTTGCGTCTTGCTGACATGAAGGTTGGTGGAATGGACAAGCTTTACAACTATGTTATGCAGACTGATCGGCTTCTCAAGACAACATTGGAAAATGTCATGAAGCTATGGACAGACCCAAAGATGCCTACTATGGAACTGCACTTTATGAAATTGACAAAAGCAGACAAGGAGTTCTTGAAAGGCGAGTTCTTGGCTTTGTCCTTTGTCAATTACTTTCAGATATCTTCATACACTAACTGTTGGTCTTCTTTAAGAATTTGACAAGGAGCAAAAATCGATAACCTGAATGCCAAACAGGCTGCCAAGAAAACTGATGATGACAATTCTGATGATTTGTTTTTGGATGCCATTTCTGATAGTGAGGGTGAGGATGAAGAGTGTGAGGATGACATTGCATTCAAACCAGGAGAGGATTCAGATGAAGACTTCGTATCTGATGGAGATCCTGAACCAACTGAAGAAAGTGCCAAGTTTGTGTGGAGAGCTCAGTCTGTTTGGGATCACTACAAGCCAAAACATTGACAGATGTGTCATGAGTCGCTTATTTGTGCTCAGCTAATCCCCATATCATTGATCATTCACAAGACACTGCTAACTCCGATCCAAAAACACTGCTTGCTGTAGACCGAGTAATTGTGAGACTAATCTTGCCAACTCACCCTCACACCGTGGATAACAAGTCGGAGGTACTTGCTGGTCTCATTGATACCTTCTGGAAGGAGCATGAGGACTTTGTCCACCGCAGGGGGTACTTTGCAAGGGAGCACATCTGGGTGTCTGCAGGGAATGACACCACAATGGCCTATGATTGGCACAAAAGGTATTCCCTTCCTTTCACTAAGGTCTTTGGTGCAGTTTCATGCCAAGTCACAGCTTCACCATTGGGTATAGGTCAAGCAGAGCGGAACTGGAAAGCAGTCAAGGCCAACAAGAGTGGGAAGCGCTCTAATTTAAGTCCTGCCAAGTCCAAGAAGCAAGCTGTCATTATCGCATCATATAGCCACAAGAAGAGTGAGGCACGAAGGATGGCTGCCCAGCAGGCTGGTGTACTGTGGACCGAAGAAGACTTCAAGTTTTGCAAGATCAACAGCTACTGCTCCGCACCCATTGTTGCCCATTTAAAATCAAGGCAGCTCTGTGTGTTTTATGCCTATAAGGAGGATTGAGAGGAAGTTCAGTTTTCTTCAAAGGGGGATGACATACATGCTGCAAAAGTTTCGGCAAAGTATGGAGGGCTAAAATATGTTGATGCAGACAAGGAGAATCAGATTGGGACATTCAGGTTGAATGATTGTGCAGTTCTTACTAAATGCAGGAAGAATGGTCAGAGAAGACCCAGACTAAGAAGTCTGGGTCTGGTTTGGGGTATTTCTATTCAATCTTAGGTGTGTATGAAGGATTCAAGAAAGGGTTGGGTTACGAGAATCAAGTTGAATCATTGTATGACTTCTGGGAGAGAGATTGGACATTCTACGAAATGATCATTGATTACTATGAGAAGTACCCAGATCCTGATGTTCATATGATCAAGATTACAGAGACGGAGAAGGGGGAACAAGGAGAGGAGGGTAATGTTAGCAGCAATAGTGATGGAAGTTAATGCTGGAAATGGGGAATGGGGAATTTGCACCATGTCTACTGATAAACTCTGCGTAGTTGGTAGTTGAAGTTATAATTGGAAATACTGTTGGTTACTGTGCAGTTGCAGTAATTACTGAAATTACTGTTTTTGAAACTGCCTCAGTAAGTCATTTAGAAACTTAAAGAACCTTTCAGTAATTTCAGTAAGTGACCGGAATTACTATTGTCTTTACTGATTACTTAAATTCATTGGGGTCTGACAGTAAGTAACTAAACAGTATTTTGAAACTTAGTCACTCCTTACTTCACTTGCTTTGGTGCGGTTAGATCTCTCTTCCATTCTTCTTTTCTTCTCCTGTATGCCGGTTCTCCAATTAGGGTTCACACTGCCTTGGCAGGCCCTAGAGGATCGTCATCCCAGCAAGCCTTGACCACCTCCCCTTCCAGACCCTTTCTGTCTCTTTGGTCACTTCAGTTTTCATACTTTGTTTTAGCCTTGGGCATCAACATTCTACATCTTGGTGGCCGGTCCTTTCAGCTCCTTGCGCATCTAGTTCTCGGTATTCACTTCATGACGGTCTGCTGGAAATCACCAGGCTAGTCTCCATCCAAGCCAACAATACCCAAGATCCCAGGTTAATGCGCAAGCTTGCTGGTCATGCCTGGGGTGACCTTTATTGGAGGTTGGACTGCCTCCTGTTCCCAGCTGTTGAAATTATCTTGGTTTGGTTTGCGACCTGCACTCCTTTTCTCTGGCTGGGCAGTGTTTGTGTCTGGTGGTTGGTTTGTGGATTTTCACTTGCTTTCTTCGTGCTTCCCTTCGGTTTGTTGGTGCCTCCATGGATAGTGTCAGTAATCGCCCCAGCCATCCCGAGCTAGTGGTCGATACCAATTCTCTAGGGCGCTCCCTGCTATGCATTCGTCCTCTTGGTACTACGCAGCCATGAACGGGCATCCGATTTGTGCTCCTATTTTATGTGGTCTCCTGTATCACATCATCTCCCAGGCAGTCATGGTCCGTCGTGGGTTTACCATTGTGGTATGCTGGTCGTTCGGTTTCAATCTCTGTGGTCCTTGTGTTGCCTCCGTTACTACTCTACGTTCATGGCTCTTGCTACTTGGATGGGGTGTTTCCTCCTTACGATGGTGTTGGTTACTGTGCTACCTTTGCTCTCTTCCATGCCGATGACTTCTCTCCCTCAAGGATATTTTCTTGGAGGATCCATCTCTTCACCTTCAAAAAGCGCTGGATGACCTCCTCCTTACAGCATCCATTTGACTTGGTTCTTTCCTCTTGGTTTCATCTTTCTGGGGGTGACTATGTCTCTTCTCCAGTTGTTGGCTCTTGGATCACCCAGTGGAACACTATGCCCTTGCCTCCTCAAACAGGCGTTTCATCCAAGTGCGTCTTTGGTCGGCACTCCTGGCGTCTTCAACGGCATTTCAGGCATGTGGCGCAACTTGTTAGTCTTCAGCAGGACCGGCTCCTGCCTATGGCAACAGCTAACCTTCCGCCGTTGTCTCCAGGTGATCTTCGTTTATTCCCTCAGATATGGATGGGTTTCTCTCCTCTTTCCATCCTGCAATTGCTGGCATTCGCATGCTCACTTGTGTCTCTTCACTCCTGTCGTAATTCTCTGGTATTCTCTGCCATGAATGGTTTCGTCTTTCCTGCCATGATGGAGACGGTACTTCACTCGGTTGGTGGTTTTGACACCTGTCCGCTCATCATGGACTCTGGAGCTTCATGTTGCATCAGCCCATGCCGTGGTGATTTTGGTTCCGACTATGCCTCTAGTGACATCCAGATCACATATCTTTCCTCTACCAATGAGGTGTGTGGAAAAGGCCTCATCACCTGGCGAGTCCTCGATACCAATGGCAGAGAAGTTGAGATTAAGCTTCCTGGCTACCATGTTCCTTCGGCATTGGTTCGTCTGCTCAGCCCCCAGTGCCTTTTGACAGATGATTCTATTGGGGGTGGTCATGGCATGTAGGATGCATCTAAGTACTGTTTCCATCTCAACAACGGTATTGTTCTTGACGCACCTTACGGACGGGCAAATCTTCCAGTCCTTCCCCTCAGCACTGGCTCCAACAAGGAGCTTGGCTTCTGGGCTCGGTGTTTTTCCTTCGCTGCCTCCGAAACCACTGTATGGTCAAACAACCTCCTTGCTGCTGACAATACAAACCTTTCCCCAGCCAAGCAAGAACTTCTTCTTTAGCACTATCGACTCTCCCATGCCGGTCTGAGCACCATTCACAACCTGCTCCATACAAAACGCACTCCACCGGTTTGCTCCCCATCTGAGATTGTTCCGTTGCGTCATTGGGATCTGCTTCCTTGCAAGTACACACCTTCTAGCTCGGTCACAGACTGCCTCCTATGAGCTGCATGCAAGATTGCAAAGGCCAAGCGTCGTCGACCTCAGCTTCGCTCCACTGGCGGCTCGGTCTCTGCCGATCCTTCCTCACTCAAAGCAGGTCACACCTCCGGGTGATTGCTTTAGTTGTGATCATTATATCTCTCCTTCACCGGGGCGCGTGGTTTCCCACTCTGGTCATAGCTCCACCTGCCATGGCTATATTGGTGGTACAATCTGGGTGGATCACACCAGTCAGTGGATCTTTCACAGTCCCCAGGATTCTCTTAATGCTGCTGACACATTGCGTGGGAAGCTGCTACTTGAGCATGAGGCCGCTGATGTTGGTGCCACCATTCGGTCCATTCATGCAGACAATGGGGTCTTCAATTCAAAACTCTTTTGTGACCATTGCTCTTCTCACCAACAGAAGCTGCGTTTTAGTGGGGTCGGTGCTCATCATCAGAATGGAGTTGCTGAGAATGCTTTTCGGACCATCTCTAACATGGCACGCACAAACCTCATTCATGCATCGCTTCAATGGCCGGAACGGTCCCTCCTTGACCTGTGGCCGTTTGCTATGTCGTACGCTATTTGGGTACACAATCGCCTCCCACCTCATGGATACAGTCTTTCTCCTATAGAACTGTGGTCTCAGGTCAAGTCCACTCACTCTGACATCTCTCGTGCCCATGTCTTTGGTTGCCCAGTCTACGTGCTTGACCCTGCCCTTCAAGATGGCAAGAAAATTCCCAAGTGGAACAGCCCAGGCCCACCAAGGCATCTTTGTTGGTTTTTCGCCCAAACACTCATCCCTGGTGCCTTTTGTTTTCAACCCTCGTACTCAGTGCGTGTCTCCCCAGTATCATGTGATCTTTGATGATGGTTTCTCCACCATCCCTTCCCTCCACACAGTTGATGAGCAGGACCAGCGCTTTGAAGATCTCTTCCATACTTCTTGTGAACACTTCCTGGATCTGTCTGGTACTGACGATGACGGCCCTCCTTTGAGTGACGACTGGCTATCTCCCGATGAACTCCTGCAGCGATCACAAGCTCCTGCCTCCCGTCCAGAGCCATTGACTTTTGACCCTATGTCTCTCATTCCCCGTTGATTTGCTCCGGTACCCGATGTTCCAGAGGGAGATCCACCAACACTGCAAACGAAAAACACAGGTAACCTCCCGTACACTCGCAAAATGTCAGAGTGTACGGGGATGTTACCGAATTTCAAGAGTGTACGGGTGGGTTACCGGTTTTTATACATTACTTAAGCCGCATTTTCGTTTATCACGCTAAGCTTTGAAGCAAAAAATATCTTTGGAGTGGTTTTTGTTTCATGACTCACATTTTGCGAATCACGAGTTGTAAACTGCAAGATCACCTGTTGGGTCTAGTTTTGGTTTCAATTCTAGGCTTGATCTATGATTTCATTTGGTGAGTGCGTTTGGGCCTATTCATATTTTCAAAATATGGTACTACCAGAAGTGACTGCGCCAAAAAATAAGAACACAACATAAGAATAATAAGTGGGGCTGAAAATTGGCGTAGTGTGTCTACGTGTTTGTTACTTATTCCTTTGTATCACTCCACCTAATTCTTGTGTGGCATATTCGTATGATAATACAGTTTAGTATATCTACGTATGGTACCATACTACAACAATGGTGCTTGACCCAGACACAACTGTAGCAGTGCGCCCTCTCACTGCTTTCACATCACACATGTGTATTTTTCAATTACATCACTGATACCTCACCGCCCATCATGCGAACGGCCGAAACTCAGTCCACAGACTGAGTTATCCCTCCCGCCTTGCACCGCCGTGTTGCCAACAACCAACAATTGGCAGCAGAGGGTATATTTTGGGGGTGAGTAATCAAGATTTTGTCTTGTTCTATAATATTTTACTCACCACATGGCAAATTTTTTTTCAATTAAATTGTTGCAGGCCTACCAGCAAAATCGTCAAAACTCAGTCCACAGACTGAATTAGGCATTCTGCCTTGGACCGCCATGTTGCCAACAACAATTGGCAGCGGCCGGTATATTTTGGGGGTAAGATATTTAAAACTCTTCATGTTCTACACCAGTATACTCACCACAAATCCATTTTTTTTCAATTAAATAGTTACAGGTCTACTGGCGAAATCGCGAAACTCAGTCCACAGACTGAGTTAGGCATTTCGCCTTGGACCGCCGTGTTGCCAAGAGCGATTGGCAGCGGCCGGTATATTTTGGGGGTGAGTTTTCATGAACTCATCTTTTTTCACACTATTGTACTCAACACATGTTAATTTTTTTCAATTAATTAGTTACAGGTCTACTGGCAAAATCGCGAAACTCAGTTCACAGACTGAGTAAGGCATTCCGCTTTGGACCGCCATGTTGCCAACAACAATTGGCAGCGGCCGGTATATTTTGGGGTAAGATATTTAAAAGTCTTCATGTTCTACACCCCAATTCTCACCACACGCCCATTTTTTTTCAATTAAATAGTTACAGGTCTACTGGCGAAATCGCGAAACTCAGTCCACAGACTGAGTTAGGCATTCCGCCTTGGACCGCCATGTTGCCAAGAACGATTGGCAGCGGCCGGTATATTTTGGGGGTGAGTTTTCATGAACTCATCTTTTTTCACACTATTGTACTTAACACGTGCTAATTTTTTTTCAATTAATTAGTTACAGGTCTACTGGCAAAATCGCTGAAACTCAGTCCACAGACTGAGTAAGGCATTCCGCCTTGGACCGCCATGTTGCCAACAACAATTGGCAGCGACCGGTATATTTTGGGGGTAAGATATTTAAAAGTCTTCATGTTCTACACCCCAATTCTCACCACATGTCCTTTTTTTTCCAATTAAATAGTTACAGGTCTACGGGCGAAATCGCGAAACTCAGTCCACAGACTGAGTTTGGCATTTTGCCTTGGACCGCCGTGTTGCCAAGAACGTTCGGCAGAGGCAGTTAAATTTTTATGGTGAGTTATCGAAGTCAAACTATATTACGACTGTTTTCATTTCAGCTTAGTTTCAATTAAATATTTAATTTTCTTCTACCTTGGTGATAATATTGTCCACAGTATCATTTTCCATCTTGGAGCAGCTTGGGGCTGAAATTTTGGCACCTGTGTCCTTTTGGTGGGCGATGAGTTGGGCGGGCCCCTAAAATATGTTAATGTAGTATGTTTAGTTATATTAGTGGAGATAAATTACACATACTCTATTATTGTAGTCCAACAGTAGGTAGCCCTCCCGGTAACCCTCCTGTAACGTTCGGTAGCCCTCCTGTATGCTCCGGTAACCCTCCGGTACTCTCCGGTAGCCTTCCCGTAACCTTCCGGTTACCCTCCTGTACACTTCTGGTTACCCTCCCGTACACTTCCGGTATGCCACCGGTAAACATTTTTTTAGCTACTAAGTAATGCTGTTATAGCCACTAATTAGATTGATATCGATTCTAAGACTTACTGAGAAGTCTGTTTTCCTGTCAAAAAGTACCAATTCTTATCGTACGTAGAAATAAATCCAAAAGCTCCTCTTGGTCTCAAATTTCCGGTAACCTCCCGGTGAGACCCGGTAACCCTCCTGTACACTAGTTTACCGGAGGGTTACAGAAGTGTACCGGGAGGTTACCGAAGATACCATTCGGGGCTCCGGTAACCTCCCCGTACACTCGAGTGTACGGGGAGGTTACCGGTGTTTTTTGTTTGCAGTGAAGTACGTCCCATCCATCTCCTTCTGTTCCAGAGGGAGTGGTCTCTCCGGACTCTTCACCTCCTTCAATCTCCGACGTCGGCGATGACTCTTTGCCAGTTCCCTTGCCCCTTCCCCCGTGCCCCCCGACGGGTCTCGTTATCCTTCCATGGTACAATCTGGTGATTGGAAAGATGGGCCGGCACTTGATAGATCCCATCCGCTCACCAAAGGGCGATGGGTGACAGGTTTCCTGACTTGCCTTCTCTCTGTACCTGATTATGCCTTCTCGGCCGCCCACACTTGGAGTCAGCCCCCTCTGTCTCTCTGCAATATTGGTGCCTCTGACGGCCCTCTCTACTCCTCCATCCGTTTGAAACGCACTCACTTGGCACATCTCTCCCTTCTTCAGGATGATTGGAGTTCCCTAGGAATGGAAGTCTCCACTGCACTGTCTCCTGAATTTGCTGCCTACCTTCAACCGGACCTGTCTGATGACCGTCTCTCCATGACAATCACCAATGTCGAGCCTCACCTACTCAAATCAAAATACACCAAGAGCAACCCAGATAACCCCACGTGGTCTCAGGCTATGAATAGTGCTGATGCTGATAAGTGGTGGGAAGCCATGTCCACTGAGATGGAAACCCTTGAGGTCGACTTGAAAGCATGGAAGCTCGTCAAGTGTGAACCATGGATGAAAGTCCTTCCTTGCACTTGGGCCTTCCACATCAAGGGATCTGGTCCAGATGGCCTCGTTAAAAACTTCAAGGCTCGCTTCTGTGTCCGAGGCGACTGCCAAACAGAGGGGGTGGACTTTTCTGATACTTGGTCCCCAGTCATTCAATGGAGTACTGTTTGCACAGCTTGGCCTACGCAGTGCTCAGGCGGATATCACCGCTGCATTTGTCCATGCCGAGCTTGGCCCTGATGAACACATCTTCGTCCACCAACCCGCCGGTTTTCAACTGGGGCACAATTTAATTCTGTCCCTCAATCGCTCAGTCTATGGCCTTCGTCAGGCGCCTTGCTACTTCTTCCATCACTTGAAGCGCCACATGGAGCGTCACGGCCTCAAACAGTCCAACTTAGATCCGTGTCTCTTCATTGGGAAATCCGTCATCGCCCTCTGCTATGTTGATGATATTCTATTCTATGCGTGTGAAGACTTGCATATTGATGATATAGTTCAACGTTTGAAGCAAGATGGGATAATGATTCGCAAGGAAGGCTCAGCCAAAGGATTCCTTGGTGTTGATGTCAAGTCTCTTGGTACCCCATCTGCTCCCCGTCTCCTCCTCACACAGACAGGCCTTACCAAATGTGTCATGGAGGCTCTGGGTCTCTGCTCGTCCTTTTCCACTGTGGCTGCCACTCCGGCTGAAACCTCTCCACTTCCCAAGGACTCCCTGGGTGTCCCGGCCACTGGTTCCTTCAACTATGCTGCTGTGGTGGGAATGCTGCTCTATCTCAGCGGCCACACCTGCCCTGATATTGCCTTTGCGGTTCACCAATGCACCCGTTATACATTCTGACCCACATGACACCACGAGTTGGCTTTGATTCAAATTGGCCACTACCTCAAGGGCACCATGGACAAAGGTCTCATTATGACTCCCATCAATGATCCCTGTGTTGATTGTTACCCTGATGCCAATTTTGCCGGGCTGTATGGTCATGAAGACTCCCAGGACCCTCACTGTGCTTGTAGTCAATCTCGCTACCTCATTACAATGTTCGGTTGCCTGGTTCTATGGAAATCCAAGTTGCAGACTGAAATAGCCCTTTCTACCATCGAGGCTGAATTTGTTGCTTTCAGCACTTCTTGCAAAGACCTCTTTCCCATTGTGGACCTGATCTGAGCGCTCTGCTCTGCTGTTGGTCTTGAGATGGCTGCTGTGGCCAATATGCATATCAAAATCCATGAAGACAATGTGGCTGCTCTTACCGTTGCCAGCTAGGAACCCCAACACATGACGCCTTGCTCCAAGCATTACACCATGAAATACCACTGGTTCCGGGAACATGTGCACTCAAGGCGTGTTCGTCTGTTAAAGATTGGCTCCTGTAACCAACTTTGAGATCTTTTCACCAAAGGTCTGCCAGCTCCTGCCTTTACTCACTTGCAATCCTTGCTGATGGGTTGGTAACAAATACCCATCCTTAGGCTCGAGAGGGAGTGCGAGGTATCATGACATGTTCTGATACCTCCAAGAGAGGTTCGTGCGTGGCACAGGTCCTTTGGTATCCTTTTTGGTTCTTTTCTTCACTTTCCATCTGTCTTGCATTTTCACTTCTGGAAGTTCTCGTCTGTCTGTCGTTTGGTGTCTCTGGAGCCATACAAAGCCAAGAATTCTGACACCTAAATTCTTGCTTTCTTGTCATTGCTCCTCCTCTCGGCGCAACATTTCTGGAATCAGACTAAATCTACATGCTTTATCATGTTGATTGTTATGTAGTCTGATTTGTAGTGTCAACTTCATAATTTGTCACTTTTATCGATTAGAACTACAAATCACTAGCAAACACTACACTCTCTATCAACATTGCGCCAGTCTCCAGCCAAGGTACGTCGACACCGCAGCACCATCTTCTCAGGTTGGTTGTTGCATTTCACTCAAATTGAAATGCAGTAGACAATAACTCTTGTTGCCATCAATCACTGGATGAATTTACTCCCTTTTGCTCTGCCTCTTTATACTTTTTCTGTTGAAGACAATACATGTAGTGAACCTTTCAGAAAGCTCCACCATCATTGAGTCACTGATTTGCCTACAGAATCATGATTAGTCCAGACTGCTGTTGGTTGTTGCCACCAAAGTGTCTACAAACAGATTGCCTCAGTATGCTTTTCTCTTTTCTCTTTATTGTGTTGACTAATTTTGTCTATGAAGAATGGCATGGTGTGAAGTCTTTATTGACTACTTAATGTGTGTAGCCTCAATCTGGATCTTGAAGGACTGCATCTAGTTAAGATCATAACAATGGCATTCCTGGGTATGAGGACGTGTCATCAGTATTACATATGGTCCATTTTTGTCTGAAAGAGCAAGAATGATCAAGCCAGTTGAAAAATGCAAACTTACAAAAACTGTTTTTAAAATTGATAATCATAAGTTTGCATGATAATTTAGATGTACATAGAAGTACAACATATACATACAATAGTGCAGGGTGCTCGTAAGAAGAAACATGAATTACAAATTTATGTACTCATGTGTGGTATGGTACAACAAAATGTTGACTCAAAGCGGATAGTAGTGACACATAAACATAAATTTCATATGATTGATAATCTAAAGTGTGAGCTAAATGTCAATCTTGTTGATGGTTGAATGTTCATGGCGAGCTCCCTTGAGTGAAAAGATTTTCCAATTCTTTGGAATTATGAATACTTGCTCAATACTTGGTCAATGCTACCGTAAACTGCGGGTCTTTAGTACCACCTGAGTATAAGTTCCAATTGCCCGATTGCATAAACTTTTTCGCTTTTCTCCTGTTTAAGCCCACAAGTTAGAGCTAAAACTGTCTCGGATGGTTTCTCACTGCCAACAGCAACACGCCGATCTGTATACATCTCCATAACTCCGTGTGATTGCGGAGTTATACCAAAAAGCAGCAAAACTCACAAAATATCAGAGCACAACAAAAATAAACCATTCCGTGCTATTTGCCCAAGAGTTGGTGCTCGAATTGACGGGAAACTAAAATCATACCATGCGGTAAGGCAAATATGGTAACCTGTGAGGGTAACAATATTTTTTCACCATGATAAAATCATTAACTTTTATGTTGAGATCCTAGCTCTGGGAGCCCAATAGTTAGGCCCGTGTGAGCCTAACCACAGGCCCCCTCACGTTCACTCATTGCCCAGTGAGCACGTGCCCATCACATGATGTAGAGCACCACACAATAAAGTAACATGTGATCTCACGTGAGATCATTCCTTCACATACATCGTGCAGCTTTGACGCACGCACATCGTGCTTGTCATAAATTAACCAGATATTTACTACCACGATGTGCTGCTCTTCTTCATATCTGGTTAATTGTTAAATCAAGCAACAATCAGCCAAACCCATTGGACCATTGCTCCACCCCATCGTCGACCATGATGACTCCCGAAGACGCCAAGCTGCTGATCGCAGACGCAGCGACAACCTTCCCGGCTATCATCAGCACACCGACCGACAACGACCTGAAAACCATCTGCGAGTTCCTCACGGACTTGCTCCAATCCATCGACGTCGCCGGAGGCAATGACAGCCTCTCCGGCCTCATCGAGGACCCGGCCTCTTACGCCGCCATGTACGGTCACTCCTTCGACCGCCTCAAGACACGCTTGCTCCGTACGACCCCTCCATCGCCTCTGATGCCTCCAATGCCGTCCGTGTCCAACAAGAGTGCGCGTGGACTGCCAAACTTGACCACCAATGCCTCATCCGAACGGTCAAACGCCAGCTCCAAATCTTCTTTGCAACTGTCGTCGAAGACACCTGGCTGCTCCCGCTCAAGGACGCGACCACGTTCTACAACAAGGTCACAATCCGCCAGTACATCGAGCACCTCAACTCCAGCAGCGGTGGGCTCGAGGCCACCGACATCCTCCAACTCCAAGCGGACATGCTTGAATGGTGGGCCGAAGACCCTCGCGTCCCCGAGTACATCAACCGTCTCGAGGACGCACAGAAGAAGTCATCGCGCGCGAGTCTGCCAATCACGGACTCGTGGCTCGCTGCCATCACCACCAGATCTCTCCTCACAGCCGGCAGCTTCCCCAAACTCCGTCACGAGTGGGACGGTCTCGCCCCTACCTCAAAAACGTGGTCGGCCTGGAAGCAATGGGCCCTCAAGTCACAGAAGACCGTTGAAAGGGAACTCAAGGCCGCGGGCAACCGTGGAGGCCGTCCACAGATTACCAACGACGAGCCCCACCCGCTTCGCCGGCACCGCCGCCGCCACCCAGCTCCCGTCTCTCTCCGAACTCGAAAGCCACCTCGACAACATGGCTGCGGCGGTGACAAACGAGAAAGCAGTTCTCGACGCCCTCGTCGCCTCCAACCACCCTCACCACCGTCACCGCCGACGAGCTCGCCAAGATCAAGAAACACCTCCTCGAGATCAAGGCTGCCCATACTCCACAAGCCGGCTCCCATGCCACTTCTCCTGCCCCCGACTCGCGCATCCTCGGCCTACTAAGTGCTGCCATTAAGCACAAATGGACGCCAGGCGGCTTCTGCTCCACCCACGGCTGGGGTGTCGGCACCGACCACACCAGCGCCGAATGCAAGAAGAAGCAGACCGGCCACGTGGACTCTGCCACTCAAACCAACCCACAAGGACCAGGAGCCACCCGCAACAAAGGCTGGGACAACTTCCTTTCGGCCTCCACCTGACAACGTGGGACAGCATTAGTCTCTAAATTAACTTTTAAGCTTACTCCTAGCTGCAGTCCCGTCGTACCTCCTGATTCTACCCCCTCCTCCTTTAGTAGCCCCGCCTCTAACTCATCTCACACCCACGAATGGATCACCATCCCGGGTGCATATACTGCCCCACTACCTCCCACCCACCTCTCTAACACTCTCTCACTTCCCATCCCTACCCACAGTAACCCCTACAGGTGCCTTTCGGTACCCATACCGCCACCCCACGGAAGCGCTGCCCAAATTTCAAACACCGCCATCCTTGACTCCAGAGCCAGTGGCATCTACTTCATCCCTGACGCCCCAGTCCTCCATATCAATACCTCTGCCCCCATCACTCGCGTTGGTGATGCGGCTGGACACTGTCACCACTCCTCCGCCCAAGCTACTCACCAACTCACCTCTCTACCAATCACCACCGGCAACATCATGTCCACCTTCAAACACAACCTCTTTGGCATCGGCCAACTCTGCGACAACGGCTGCAGAGTCCTCTTCAACACTGACAAGGTCACCATCTCCAAACAAGCAGACAACTCCATCCTTCTCCAAGGGTGGCGCGAGCCCACCGGCGCCAAGCTCTGGCGTTTCTCCCTCCCCCCACAAGACCATCCCACACACAGCTCTCCACCCACTCCTGCCGCCTTCCACGCAGCTGACCTCCCAAGCGTTGGCGCCCTTGTACACTACCTCCACGTGGCTGCTGGTTTTCCCGTCAAATCCACTTGGCTCGCCGCCATCAAAGCAGGCAACTACGCCAGGTGGCCAGGCCTCACATACGCCAATGCCTCCAAGTACTGCCCCAACAGCACGGAAACACTCAAAGGCCATCTCACCCAAACCCGACAAGGCCTCCGATCCACCAAACCCAAGCCTCCAAAACCCCTCACCCCAGCCGTCTTTGCCCCCACCCCAGCCTCACACGAACTCCACGTCTCTGTAGAGCCCATCGGCAAACTCTACACAGAGGACATGGGCCGCTTCCCCACCCGCTCCCGAAGTGGCAACCAGTACATCATGCTGGCCTACCACTGTGACACCAACGCCATCCTGGTGGAAGCCTTCCAGTCCCGCCACGACCAACACCGCATTGCAGCACACGGGCGCATCATGGCCCGCCACTAAGCCAACGGACACAAAATCGAGCACCAAATACTCGACAATGAAGCCAGCGCAGCCTACCGTGCAGCCATCACACAGACTTGGAATGCCACATACCAACTCGTGCCACCCAACGTCCACCAAGCCAACACAGCAGAACACGCCATCCAAACATTTAAGGCGCACTTTCTCAGCATCCTTGCGGGCATCGACCCCTCCTTCCCCAACTACCTCTGGGACAAGCTCCTACCCCAGACAGAACTCACCCTCAACCTACTGCCACAATCCACCCTTGCACCCTCCATCTCGGCTTGGGAAGCCTACCATGGACCCCTCAACTACGACGCCATGCCGCTCGGACCCATGGGGTGACCCGTCATCATCCACAACAAAGTGACAACCCGCAAGTCCTGGGACTTCCGCGGACCTGAAGGCTTTAGCATCGGCCCAGCCCTCCTCCATTACCGTTGCTTCCAGGTAGTCGATGCCTCCACTAAAAACCTAGCCATCTCCAACACGGTAGAGTTCCGCCACAGCTACCTCCGCCAACCAACTGTCACATACGAAGATTGCCTCCTACACGCCATCAACTTTCTCTCCACCGCCATCGCAGATGCGCCAGCTCATGCGCTCGACCCAACTGGCCGCCATCGATGCCCTTTGCAATCTCTTCGCCAAATGGCACACAAGCCCTTCATCGAAACTACCTACCCCAGCTGACATCCAACGCAATCCCATGCCACCCACTCCCCACATCCCTGCGCCAACCCCAGCAACGATCCCCCGCCTCCAAGGTTGGCCCCTCCCCCGTAACCCATGCCAATCCCACCGGCACCCGCTCCTCTCGCCCCCACGCCACCTCCAAGGGTGCCAGCCCCCGTTACCCACCGCACCAGATCTTACCACATCCCTCCCAGTCCAGGCCTAGGTGACGCAGTCGCCCACCGCTCGCCTTCCAAAGTGGCTCTCATTGCTGCCACCATGATAGCCCAGGGCCAACGTTCAACCTCTTTCTCTGCTGTCCCCCTCGCATCCGCCATACTCAACCCAGACACAGGGCTCCCTCTCGAATACAAACAGCTCCGCCACCACCCCAAGCTTGGCAACATCTGGAGCAAATCCTACGCCAATGAGCTCGGCCGCCTTTGCCAAGGCATTGGCACCGACACCACCGGCTCCCACAAATACGTTGAAGGCACTGACACCTTCTACGTCATTGACTACGAAGACATCCCCATCGACCGCCGCAAAGAAATAACCTACTCCAAGGTTGTCTGCAAAGTCCGCCCCGAAAAAGACGACCCCGATCGCACCCGCATCACCATCGGTGACAACAGAATTTGCTACCCAGGAGACGTCAGCACCAGAACTGCCCCGTTAGAACTGGTCAAGCTCATGATCAACATTGTCCTCTCCAGAAAGAATGCAAAATTCTGCACCTTTGACATCGCCAACTTCTACCTCGGCACTCCGTTGGACCGCCCAGAATTCGTCCGCATCCGTCTTGACGACATCCCCGAAGAATTCATCAACGAATATAACCTCACCCACCATGTCCGCGACGGTTGGGTCTACTTCAAAATCGTCAAAGGCGTCTACGGTCTCCCACAATCCGGCATCCTAGCCAACCAACTTCTCAAAAAACGCCTCAACACAGCCGGCTACTACCAATTAGACAACACACCCGGCCTATGGCGACACAATTGGCGACCCGTCATGTTCACGTTGATTGTCGACGACTTCGGCATCGAATATGTTGGCAAACACCATGCACACCACCTCCGGGACGTCATCAAACAACACTACGGACTCACCAAAAGGAAGGCAACTCCCCCCCCCCCTCCCCCCCCCCCCCCCCCACACTGCAAACGAATTGTTAGCAAGATGCAGGATTCTGTTAGCTAAATGGTTAGCAAAAATTATTTCTTACTGATTAGCTAACAGCACTCAACGGTCGCCCTCCGTGGGCGGAGTAGGTGATTCTTTCTCATTTTTTACTTACATGTTAGCAAGATCCTTGGAACAATTTATCTCTTGGGCGACCACTTACAATTTTACTAACACGAGCGTCTAAAGGTAGATTCTCTTTCTCATAAAATATGCCTTTAGATGCTATAATTGTGAACCACTCGATTTCATTAAATTCTACAATACAAATATGAAGCAGCCATAGAACAGGGAGCCTGCCAAAGGCACCATGTGGCATTAACAAAATATAAAGTGTGGCAAATGGACGATCTTCAGCAGGACAACTCAGGAATACAACATCTGTTGAAAGCTTGGCACAAGAAGAAAGATATCCAGTGTCCTTCTTGTAAGGTATCAATATTTTGTATTGACGGGACTCCATGTTTCTCTTCTGCCCGAGTTAAATATGAAATCGTCTTAGTCCATCACTCCCCCTGTCCATTGTCGATTGGAAATTGTGGAAAGGGACTCTTCTTTGTTTGTCTTGCGGAGGTCAGAGTTCACATACATTGGGAAGGCTACTAGATAGAGGATGCAAATGTGTTGAAGTCAATGCAAACAAATCGAAAAAGAGCTGTTCTCAAAAGAAATGTACAGAGAGAGTCAAAAACGAAAATGAAGCCACTGAGAAGACAACAGAAGATAGCCCTCATTATGAACACAACAATCAAAACAAGAACATAGCGCACAGGTCAACATCCATAGAAAGCGTGGCTAGCGAATGCAATGCTAGCATTCATGATTATGCAGTTGGTTTTGATGATGTGAATCCTTTTGATCTGGCTTTAGATCAACATTGCAATCCTCAAGTTGATATTGATATGGATCCTGAGATCGACTGTGAGAGGAGTGATCCTGGAATCGGAGCAGGGTGCTTTCGTCCTGACTATGTCAATCCCATCGACATTCTTGGAAACCAGAACGAATGGCCAAACACTAGTTCTAGGTTTTTTATTCGAGATCACAAGAATCAGGGGGACGGATTAAGAGGATTGGTCTTCAATTCTGTTATTGACCCAAAAATCAGTAATGATTTTTCATCGCTAACAGTGAAGGAAATGTTTTTCCATCTTCACATTGCAGCCATTCACTACGGACTCCCTTCAACCAAATCAATTGACATAACAACTATGATGATGCATCTTAGTACAGACCACAGACATATCATCCAAAAAGAAAGGGAATTGATGGAAAATGCCTATCGCAACTCCATAGTGAAAGTCCTCAAATCACATGGATTACTAGCCAATCAAGATCAAACACAACTGATATTAGATGAGATCAATCATAGTGTTCAAACAGAGTGGCATTCAGATTTGGATAAACGTACTCTCAACAACCTGTCTGCACCAGTGAAACATAGCACAGTTCGAGCTGTCTATACAGATGGGCATAATTCCATTGTCAATAATCTACCAATTCCCGCGGTTAGCATTGCTCACAAGGCTGCTTACATTCCAGCAAATGAAATTGTGAATCATCTTCTTGCAATGGGGATAGATATTATGTTTTTTCGTGCTGGGCACAAAGATGACTGGGTTGATAAATCAGGCAACTATGAAACAAAATTTCTGCAGGATCTTCATCATAATGTTTCAACAATGACTGACATTTCAAAGGACACCCGAATCATCCTTGTGAGAGTTTGGTCGGATGGATTTGAGGCACATCAAATCAAAGCAAAAAATGAATACAACAGTCTGCAGATATTCACATTAACAGTCCTTGCGCCCCACTATCAAAACACCGATCGCCATACAGTACCATTTGCACTGTGCTTCAAGAAAAAAAGCCACGATGATATCCTTATACAGCTGTTAAGGGAGTTGAGAGAGCTTCAGTCTTCTACAATGAGATATTGGGGTGGCAAGGAAAATCGGGTGTATCCTACAATGGTGTTTCTGGAAATGATTAGCAACGATCTTCCAGAAAGGTGCTCCAATACCTGCACAACATTGAATGGGACATTCACTCACAGATGGAGACATTCCTGTTTGTTTGATGATAGTCTGGTCCCCTCATGCCAATCATGTCATCTACAAAACATTGAGTATATTCTCACACTACCGTCAGTCTATACGATTAAAGAGACCTGTTGCCAAAGATGCCTTGATTGGTGGATTCGTGGAGTGACAAAGCCCAAAATATACCCTATTTCACCAGAATCTTTTCGAAGTCCAATCGAAAATTACCCTGCAGTGGAGCTATCTTTTGGGATGATCTTTAATTCTATTCTATCCCTCCAAGATTGGTCTCATTCCAGTAACTCTTCAAAAACTGAAAAGGGAAAGTGATCAAGGCATACCTCAAAGCAGTTGGTTTTTCATCTCAGCTCATTCCAGCATTATCTCAAGATATTCTTGCTGGAAAAGATGTGACTGAATCTTTGGCATTGCCCTCTATCCTGAGAAATTATGCTACAATTAATGTGGAAATGCATAGCTTCCAGACCATGCCCATGCATATGTGCTTCCTTGGTATTGAGAAATCTCTGATTGGTTTAACTTCTATATTAGCAAATAGAAGGGACCATAGCCAGAATGAAGCGTGGTACAAACTGTTCAATTCCATGCAAAGGAGTCAGGAGACGATTAATTCAGTCTACCTGGTGTGGTGTCTTGCCATGAAATTTTCAGATAAGGAGAAGAAAAACATTGGCACTGCCAATTGGCAATCTGATCATTACTTGGCATTTACAAGGGTTTCACTGTATCATTTTGCTCCTTTGGACCAGGGGGACATTACTAGCAAGCTGGACAAACAAATGGTCCTTGCGTTTCGAAGCATGAGAGTGACTTGGTTTTGTTTCATTTCTCATATTTTTGCAGAAGAAAAGGTTCCTTCAAAGACAATCCATGTGTTGGTAAGATTGTTTCTATCATCTTGCAGAAGATTATGGATTCTTGGAAAAAGGAATTCTACAAATCAATCGACTAGTGAGGGTACAACAACAAAAACAGTGGGGAGAATAGAAAGGTTGATGACAACAAATCAGAGAAAACCTCCCCAAAAGCCACCAATCCTTTCTATGTCAGCAAGGCCAATTTCTTAAGTCTTTTGAACATAGCCGAAATGATTGAGCATTCTGGAAGCATGAGACATTGCTGGGAGGGTGACAATGAGAGTTATATTCAAAATGTAAAGAGGGAGATATCCACCATGAAGCACAATGAGCAATATCTCAAAACCATTCTGACTAAAATGTTGAGGACGAAAGTGTTCGATCATTTGAACACAGACAATCCTTTCTCAAAGGCAAAGAAATATTCACGGACTAGTCATGTAAGGATTTACAACAAAGGTCTGAAGCACTCCAAGGTGGAAGACATCCTTGCAGAGGAAGACATTGTTTCAGGGGTGATTGACAAAAAAGGCCATCTCTTCATATGCTTTGAAGAATCACGGGCCAGAGGAATTGGTGTGCATCCACTGATTTTTGATGACAACAAAGGTAGCTGGAAATGTAATCTTTGGTATTCAGAGACCAGGACACAAATCAATCATCACAATGTGTATGCAAACAGAGACGAACTATTGCAAGACTGTGATGATTTTTTCATACTGTTGAGAGACAAGGAAACAACAAATGCTTTGTTGAGGACCATGGTTTGTCGTAGCTGGAGGGTGAGAGATGATTTGGGAAAATTAAGGTTGCCTTTACCACTCAAAAATGTCCTACTAATGAAGTAATTAATTCTTCAGTTGTTTTGTGAATTCTGTCATTATGAATATTAGTACCAAGTCTAGATACCTTTAATGCTTTGTATTGGCACAGGGCAGTAAGCTGTAAAAGATTTGTGATTTACAGGTAAATTTGTATGGCAGTCATGTCCATTCCCATAAAATCCAGACTAGAACACTCTCCACAACATCTGCCATCGACTTCCCCTCCCCCCATCCACAATGTCGCAGAACGGAACTGCTAGCAGCAACACTGGACAAACGGAACCCGTTCGCGAAGAAGAACGGAATCTCAGCGAGGATGCGACGGATGATACGAATGTGACCGCGCCAACCGCAGCTCGGACAAAAAGAACACATCCGCAATGGATACACAGGACGCAAGGGAGGGACTTCGTCCCATGCGTCCTGTGTCAATGCCCCCATGAGCCAGGGGGGCCTTGTCCGGTATCAGACAAAGCAGCCGTTCCAGTGAGTTTATCACAAACGGTTCTTCCAGAATTAGTTCCTTTGGAAACCATCCACTTACCCTGTATTACTTGCACTGTCATAGGAAACGAACCAAGTTAAGCAACAGCAAGGCTTTGGGTCTGAAAACGGATTCCACCGCAACGGCGTGCAGCAACCCATCCTTCATGCATTCGTTTTGGCAAAACACGGTAGAATCGGACCTACAGATCAGAATGATGGAGTTTGCAGCAATGACGATGGGGGAAGTGTATCTTCTTTCGCAAACTTGCAAAAAATGGGACGATATACTCAACCATGACCCGCACACGGCAAACCCCATATGGCACAGAATTGCAAAGGAATATTACGGGGAGGAGGGCGATAGACGACACCTCCGGCGCTTAGAAATTATGGATTCTGCTTGCCGACATGCGGACAACACAGAATGGAGACGACTGCTCTTCATTGATCGGAGTCCAGTGCTTTTCCTGGGTGATGTATGGCCATACCTTAAGTTGCTCACATGGGTTTTTAGTGATGAGCCTGTCGACCCCTACACATCAATGTCATGGAGAGAGGGAATCATACAGAAAGAGGTACCAGCAGCTGATTACTGGCGCAGTCTTGGTGTTGATCGTCTTTGTAGACGCTCATCTGGTATTGATTATCCTTCAAAATTGCGTTCACTGATGGGAGCATGGAAGAAAATTTCAAGGACATGACTTTTAAGGTGCATTACTTTGATCATGACTACACTGTTGCTAATTTCGAGAGTGAATGTAGACTCATCCATCGATGGCTACATGTGTTTGGATTTCATCATCATGATTTCTCAATTGACCCGCCAGAACCTTGTAGCCCGAATGCAATTCACCACGGATACATTGTTGTGAGGTTGGCAGATCGTTATAGAGTTGGAGGACGACGTGTACTCTGCTTGGGCTCTATGACAATTAAAGAAGATACTTCCCCATGTGACATTGATAACATAAGGTATCAAGATTACTGGTTGTGCGACCTTTCTGCCAATGAAGGGGAACCGGTTATCAGAAGGGAAGTACCTATTCGCTGCGGGCCTTTCCCTCGGCGTGAGAGACGAACATATATCCCCAATATAGGGAATATGGATGACCAGAATGCTATCATCCTCAGTAATGGTAATTTATTGTGTCAGACAAGTGATTCCAATGCAATGTCTCGCAGTGATGCATCTTTCATGCATTCGTTTTGGCGGAACACAGTAGAGTCAGAAATACAAATTAGAATCATGGAGTTTGCAGCAACGACGATGGGGGATGTGTATTTACTTTCACGGACTTGCAAAGCATGGGACGATATAATCAACCAGGATCCTGACACTGCCGACCCCATTTGGCACAGAATTGCAAAAATATATTATGGAGGCAATAGACGACACCTCCGGCGCTTAGAAATTATGGATTCTGCGTGCAGACATGAGGACAACACAGAATGGAGACGGCTGCTCTTCATCGAGAGGAGTGCATCCCTTAAGATTTTTTCGAGAGAAATGGGGCCATACCTTAAATTGCTTGCATGGGTTTTTAGATCGGATCGTGTTGTTCCATATAACTCGATGACATGGAGAGAAGGAATTATATGGTGTAAGGTATCAGCAGAAGAGTACTGGTTTGATCTAGAGGTTAGTCATTATCATAGTCGTGAGCGTGGCATTGATCGTTTTGATATTGATTTCTACGACACGAACATTGAAGAAAATTTTCTCGGGATTGCGGGGATGGAATTTCGGGTGCATTACATCGATCATGACTACACCGTCGCTAATTTTGAGAATGAATGTAGAATCATCCATCGATGGCTCCATGTGTTCGGATTTCATCATGATGATTTTGTAATTCACGCACCAGAAGCTGATGATGAGGGTCGGACGCATGGATACATTACTGTGAATCTGATAGATCGTTATAGACACAGACGATTCCGAAATAGTGTACTGTGCTTGGGCTCTATGACAATAAAAGAAAACACTTCCCAACCTGACGATGATATCAGAGTGTATCAAAATTCTGGATGGTGGGAGTATTCTGCAGAAGAGGGGGGACCTCTTAGAAGCATGCTCATACATTTTGACAACTAGCCTTTTGGGGCATTGCTATTGATGGGAATTATAATAGTAAGCTGTTAAAAGAAATATGATTTATGTTACTTTGCCTGCTTCTTGTGTTCATCCATAAGTTGCTTCCAGATTTTCACATACTCACTCTTTTCCTTGTCACACACATTGAGTGCCAACACACTTTCATCAATGAGAGGCAGTGTGTCATCCCACTTTCCAATATTCCTGTTATGCTTTGTCAAACACACAGCCTTCCCAGGCACTATATGGTACCCCAAGTTACATCGGAGCATTTCTAATACTCTTCTTCTCCCAGGCACAAAACCAAACCCCTTGGTAATCTTCCCAAGCTTCAGAGTCCCACAACACCAGTCAATATTCTCTTTGTTGAAGTGCATCACTTTCATTTTTGGATGAGCACCATCAATGATGTGATACTCAACTTGGCTGTTCTCTGATGACTTGTATGGTGAAATACCAATCACGTGACCCAAAGTAATCAAAGGGAATTTCAGTTCCAGATTAATCAACATTGGAATACCCATTTGGGTGACAAAAGACTCCAGTTCAGTAAATGTTGAGATTTTTGGAAGTACATTGACATCATATCCACATTGACACATCAACTTCTGAATTTCAACAAAAGGACACCCTTGTGATTCAGCCTCTAATGTGATCATCTTTTGCTTCAATCCAGTATTGAAGTGGTTGATATAAGTGAGAAGGTTCACAGCATTTCCAAAAGCACAGTTTGACTTCTCTCGCGTGACTTGAATTGGGAGCAAGATGGAGGAAGCAACCACTGGTGGAGAGTCATCATTGTGAGGAGCATATTTACCTGGTCTGGGTTTAAATAATGCAGGCGCCCATCGCGTTGTTTCCATTCTGAGTCTTTTCCCCATTCTTGCTGTTGGCAGGTCTCCTGGAGTACCACCTTTATTCTTGGCTGTTTTACTGGGTCTCTGAGTTTCTACAGGATTTCTTTGATCCACCTGCTCACCTGGTTCCCCTGGTTGATCAGGATCGATTTGATCTACCAGTCCACCGGGTACCTGCACCCCTCGTTCCCCTGGTTGATCTGGATCGATTCGATCTACCTGTCCTCCCGGTTCAGCCGGTTGCACCGGATCGATTTGATCCACCTGTTCACCTGGCTCGGCCAAGGTAGATTGGAAGTCTTCTTGATCCACCTGCTCGGAAACCTCCTCCTCGTTGCCCACCATGGAATGATCATTCGGCTCATTGACCTGATCTGATTCAAGATCTGATTCATCAGATTCATTAAAATGATGTTTACCTTTTGGGAAAGAGACCAATTTACGTTTCGGGACAGGGGCAAACGGGTTTTTTCCCCCTCCCCCCCCCTGGCTCCCCCCCTGGCTTTTTATTTGGTCTGTTCGGACCCCTTCCCGGTTCATTCAAAACATGTTTACCTTTCATGACAGAGGCAAATGGAGCTTCCTGAAAACATGGATTTGTCATTCTTTCGATTGTCTTCATGTAGGGGATGGTATCATACACAAATGCAGTGCTGATGGCATATTGTGTGTCGGCAAATCCAAATAAACAATTATTGTCTGCAAATCCAAATATAGAATTTTTGTCATTTTCCTCAACCTTTGACTTTATACATGCAAGATAGGGATGAAGCAGAGTCAACTGAAAAGACGATGGCATTTCGTATTTTTCCTCCAATGACTTGAAGTGATGCCTGAGTTCTTTCTTCACTTTGTCAGGTAGTTTTGTTGATACATTATGCTCCAGTTTCTCAAAAAAGGCTAAATCGGCCTCGATGATTGACTTCACATCTTCACTGGCTACCCATTGAACAAGTTTGGCTTTCGTGGGAAAATTTGCAAGTTGATAGAATTCCTCATTTTTCAAGAATTTTGAAACATTCTGTAGTTTCCTATAATCTGATGAAGTAACCTCTGAGGTCATTACATACACATTGGAGTCCTTGATTGTTTTGTGTCGGCCATCCTTGGTGAAGATATTTTCACAGCCATTGGAACACTCGAATGCATATTGATGTGCAATTTTAGGTATCCTCCTGTATTTGTGAGCATCATCACTTCCTTCATGGGCCACCTGTAGATAGGCACTGAGAAGACCCAACTGATGGAAATATCTGAAGTCATTTGTGTCATCTTGAAGAATGCCATTCAAGTGCTTGATGTCTTCCTCTCTCAAGAGAAAATGGATATCATTTGGCATTTGACATGGAAAGCCAGGATCCTTCCAATCCACCTTTGTCACAAACACAGCTTTACTTGCAAGCATCCCTTCAACATGATCCAGCTCTGACTTCCAATCATCCTCCTTTTCTTCCTTATCTTCTAAATGCAAAACTTTCTCCTTATGACTGAAGGGAAATAGAGCAGACACATCACCTCCATTGATAACTTTTTCCCATATTACTATTGAAGTACTTGATGGTCATGTTGTAAGGATCCAGGTGGGGACGAACTATGCTCATTGACAGATTGACCCGCATCAGTACCAAAAAGACATGTCACAATGCTCATCCATGTCCTTGTAATCTCAAGACACCTCTCCTCCGCGTCATTTTTGATGGCTGACAGAATCAATGAGTCATCGCCAAAGATTTTATCAATTATGGAGGAGTCTGGAATACACTCCACGATTGAGTTATCCATCTCCATGTACTGTAGATGATTAGAGTATAATCTGAAATCAGGTTGATTATGGTAATCTTCAGGTTCCCCCATTATCATTCCTGTGGAAGAAAGTCTGAGCCTCTTGGCTAACCAATGTGTGATGGAGACAAGGGGAATGGCAAGCATGGCTTCATGGAGAGAGTCATATCGTCCAGAGGAAGAAATGTGCACACTTTGCCCACAGCTGACCTAAGCGTCAGGTGGTCAAGAATTCGTAGTTGAAGGGAGAATGAAGTTTAAAAGCATTAATTGAAATATTATGTTATTTCTAATTGTTCTAGTCCGGTCCAGGATCTCACAGCCATGGGCATGAAGCCCAACACCACAACTCTCCCAGAGATGTGCTTACATCTCTGGAGGGAGTATCCAGTCACTTCAGCGAGACTGCGTCAGTTTGGCTACTGGTACCATACGTACGCAGCATACTCTATGTCTACGTGAGTGTGTACCACACATTTTATCTAAGCCGATCTTGCTGAAATTTTAGTAAATAAATACTTCCTCCTTTTCACACAAAATGGCTGTATGCGTGGGCAGGACACTCTTCCCCTCCATGGCGAGCATCGCTCTGCCATGAACGAACAAAATAGAAAACTTGTCTAAACAACTCCACATTCATTTTGTCTCAAAACAAAGAGGTGGAGAAAAATGACATGAGGTAAAAAGCTCGAAAAACCTCGGGTACAATCCATCCTTATGGCTTGTCTTCACTGGGGTAAGTGGAAAGTTCTTAACGCTACAACAGATCTCTGCGTATGTTAAGACGTGTGGTTGGCGCCTCACGTTATGTTGTTATACAGTTACCATTGTCATTGGTCATGAACAATAGTGAGAGAGACTGTCGGTTCCTACTCCCAACTTCCGTTGGACGGGCCCATTCTTCAGAACTTAGAGTCCCCGGATCATAGTCATCTGACCTAGCATCCTTAATCTGCATGAGTGAATGATCATAATCATGATACCCACTTAAACATGCATGTGCCTGCAGATCTGCTTTTATTGGCACAATGAAAGGTATACCTGAACCAAGGCAATCAACCAAGGCTTGGGTTTGTATAGGTTGTATGGCATGCATCGCAATGTCCAATACTGTGTGGTATGCATCGCAGTGACCTGTGATTCTGCACTCATGATCAAGAAGAATCTTTGCGGAGGATTGTGCTTTTTGATCTATCACACATGATGCATTCATTCCTGTAATGCATTGTTCAAATGTTGCTCATCAAGCAAACATTCTAGTTGAGACATTTCTAATTGCGATTGAAAAATGTTTGCTGTCATGTCATTGTAGGTATCCTACAAAGCAACGATAGCAACGTAGCCAGACTTGTAGAGTCATTTTGCAAATTACTTTGGCTATCTTGTTCTTTATCAGAATCAAGTTTTATGAATATCAACACATGTTCATGCATTGAAAGCTTCAAACAGCAGCTGAGTCACCACTCTAACTTGCATGTTTGCGCTGAGGGAAACGGAAGGCAAAGTGAATGTCTCTTGCACTTCTCTTGTTGCTTTCATTTCCTCCTTCTGGATACTTTTGTTCCAGGGATCTAGTTTCTAATGTTTTCCAGTTATTTTTCCAGGTCATCGACCATGGATGTCTTCCCCTCCATGGGTAGACATATGTTAGACTAGCCATGCAAGCATTATCTACTCGCTAGGATAGCTCACAAATTAATTAACGCCTGACTGGATCAAGTTCATGGCAAATATATATATGTATCCAATACCTTCTGTTTGGACATTGCCTCAACAGGTATATGTGTTAGAAGCAACCTATCAAGGTCTGATTCCATTCAAAGAACCACACTGCATTAATCACAAATGTATGTGGATTTGGTGAAAGCTTCCAAGACAAGTCAGTACTTGAAAGAATATGGCGGGAAGGAGTATCATCCTTTTCCTATGTTTTCCTGTCTGTAGTGGGAGACAGACCTTTCTATAAACATCGTTTACAAAAGAAAGTATTCGAGTACCACATTGTGTTTCAAAGATGAATACACATGGGTAATTAAAGTTGACTCTGTTGTGCATCTATCGTGAACACACAGGGAGTGATAGTAGTACGTGTTTCAATCAGAACACATCTGTACTTAAAGACTAAACACTTTGAACTCATGACAAAATCTCATTTTGTTGAGTGTGTTGCTCATGCTATGACTATTTTTGAAATCATCAAATAATAGTTCTTTGCCGTTGAACATGAAAGACAATCTGTCTGAGTCATGCTCTCAGAACCCCATATACTGTTTGGGTTGTGACTTCACTTGCTACAGCATCACTGCTATCAAGTGGCAAGGTCTGATTCACATATCAATCAAGTGACCACACTCTCGTGTAATCAACTTGTCAAATGAAAGTCAAGTTCATGCATCTCTGTTGCCATTGAACTGATAGGTGACTTGTTCATGTGAAATCATCACAGGTGAACCTCGGCTTGCTTCTGCATGCCTTCTGCATGTTCCATGCAATCAATATTTGATCTAGTTCAAGCACTCTTGTGCGATTGAATTGCCAATCCTTGAATGTTTTCATGCAACATCGGCGCAATTGAAAATGTGTGATGGCTTGTCCTTGCACTTCATCAGCGCTGGACTGCTCATGCTTACAATGTGTTGATCCAACAACAATTGTTGACTGAGGAGTTGTTCTCACAACTACCAATGTGTGTATTGCTGAAACATCATCGCAATAACAAAATGAAGCGTCGGCTTTCAACCTGACTGCTACATTAGCTGAATTTTGAGTTTTAAAGACAGTTAATCAACTGCACTTTAATGAAGCCACTAAATTGACTATCAGTCAAGGGGGCTTTATTTTGGATGCTATGTTTGAAAGCAATCAAACATTGTGCATGCAAAAAATCCTGCTGCAATACATCGTATGTGCAGGCAAGTTGGGTAGTATGTCTTGTTGCTTGGTCCGGCAACAAGCAAGATCTATTTTAATGCTCATGATTTCCATCACTGGCATTTTTGTGATCACGTCAAATCTTAAACCCTATGCCTCTGTATGGGTTTTGACTGTGGTTGGTGCGTGAGAGTATCATCACACTGACCAATCAGGAGTGCATTCATCAGCAAGATGATTATGAGTGTTGGCTCTATTCATCACCAGTGATTGTGGCAATCACTTTCCGGTGGCTGCAATATCATTGCACTGCTGTGTTGATGTGATTTCATCACAGTCAAAAACACAGTGTCTGCTAACATCGTTTAGACAGACAGCACAGGTCAATTTTTTCCTGTTAACAATGTCAGCTAGTCAGATGAATGTTGGTAAAAATTGTGACTACCAGTCAACAATTTGCATTGCCGCTATTGGGCAAATGAAAGCAATTCTTATTTTAGGTACTGTTGTTCGACAGCCATCAAACATCGTACAACGAGGAGTGTTTTGTTTCCAAACATCGTTTGGTTACAAAAGAATTTTATGCAGTGCAGAGAAAAATCCATCTTCTGCATGCAGTATGTTTGCAACGTCCATTGCAAAAATGTTGTTGCTCAGGCTTACAACGTGGTAGCAAAAATCCAAAGCTCTAGTGGTTGAGCATTTTGGTATGTGCTGCGCTCTCTGCGGCTTGCACAGGATTTTGGAAACGTACTTGCGAGCAGCTGCTGCACAGGTAGTTTCAGTGGTGTTGCCACAAGTTCTTCCAAGTGATCTTACTCTCATGTTTGAATCAATCAAACATTGTGCGCAGCGACTTAAGCCAAATTCAAGAGTAGATTGAGGAATGAGTATCACTCTTTTCCTTTTTTAATACCACTGAACATTTTCAGTTAATCAACTGTATGTTGAGGGTTTTACTAACTGCCAAACAGTTAAAACAAGTTACGTTCCAATTCTTGGACAGACGTAAGTTATTTTATATTATTTGTCAATGTTGAAGGCAATCAAACATTGCAATTCAAGAGTCTGTAGCAAATATCATTCGCACAGATACCAAGAGCTCATGAAGAGCCACAACAACAACAATGTACCCTGTTGACCTCCATCACAGGTGTATTGTTGACTTTCTATGGCGAGACCACTCTCTGTCCACAGTGTTGTTGTTTACAACAATAGAATGCTGGGTTGTATAAAAAAACCAATCTGGTTTATTGTCGAGTTTGTTCAGACTCGATGAACCCTTTTTGTTTTGGTTGTGCAGGTATCCATGCACTAAACCACAAACGTGACAACAATCACTATCTAGTTGATTGTTGGTTTGTTTTTCATTCGGCAATCCTCATTGCCATGGATGAGTTTGCTCTCGCAAACTTCCATCTCATTGATCTAATCGATCCGTCCATGCAAGTCTCTTTGCATTGGACTTCGTTCGCTCTCGCGTACAAAGATTCCATTGTTTGCCGCGATCTTCGTCGTGATCGAACATGCAATGGTTCATTGCAACTCTCGTTGCATCTGAACTTAATCGTTCGCGAGATTCGTCGCGATCGAGGTACTCGTTCGCGATCATCATTGCGATCGACGTATGTCTTCATGCGATCCTCGTCGCAGTCGACTAGCTCATTTCGAAGCATCGTCTCGATCATCGTACTCGATCGTGTTCGCGATCGAAGTACTTGTTCGCGATCATCATACTCGTTCGCAAAACTCGTTGCGATCGAGTTGAACTACTCGTTGCGATCATGTTCGTGATCGCACGACCATGTACGGTCCATCGCGACTGTCGTCGTGAACGGACTTACAAAAGGCTCACTGATCGTACGTCCACGATCAAGGCCTTGAGTCAGCTCGTGCACTCTCGTGCAACCTAGCTTTTTGTTTTTTCACGAGCACAACTCTGCGTCTCGGTCAAGTCAGCCTTTTTTAGGACTTTAAGATGACAACTTCACGAGCGCAACTCGGCTTCTCGTGGTAAGTTGGGCCTATATACGGGCTTGAAGAATGGATGTTAGTGAAAAGGGAATTGAACAAAGTTTACACTTACCAAGACCGCTTTTTTACAGACTATTATAATAGTGACCTAAAGCGTCAGGTGGTCAAGAATTCGTAGTTGAAGGGAGAATGAAGTTTAAAAGCATTAATTGAAATATTATGTTATTTCTAATTGTCCTAGTCCGGTCCAGGATCTCACAGCCATGGGCATGGAGCCCAACACCACACCTCTCTCAGAGATGTGCTTACATCTCTGGAGGAGTACCCAGTCACTTCAACGAGACTGCGTCAGTTTGGCTACTGGTACCATACGTACGTAGCATACTCTATGTCTACGTGAGTGTGTACCACACATTTTATCTAAGCCGATCTTGCTGAAATTTTAGTAAATAAATACTTCCTCCTTTTCACACAAAATGGCTGCATGCGTGGGCAGGACAACAGCATCGACAGAAAAATCTGAATTTTCCTGACTTGACCTCTTGGTATATGACCATGGCTGAAGCAAAAACAGATTCAATTGAACAGTTACTGCTGGCCCACGTACGATGTGATTTTTTGTACCGCTCATCCATCCCTCCAAACTTGAAAATATTATCCAATATAGCGTCAATGCATAATCCCACTCCATGACCTTCAAACATTTGAAGCAAGTTGTCCATTGAGAATATTTTTGACCTGATCTTTTCCAGATATAGATTCAGCCAGGTAAAGGGAGGGGGAGAAGAACGGTTGACAAGAAACTCTGAGAATAGCTCCTTCAATGGCTTTCTGTAGATGCTGTCCACTGGTTCTGGACGGATCGCCTCATCTGCTACCACACAGGAAGTGAATAACATTCAAATACTAAGAAAGAATGTGGACAGAGGCTGATATGCCGGGAAATCAATCATGCGTTGTTGGTATGGAAGAGTATCATCCGAAAATTCGGAAGCAGTGATGAATCCAGTCATAACATCATAAATCTGGATAAAGTTGACACATCCAGATGATAACTGTGCAACAAGTTGTGATTTATTTGTGATGCATGGTCCATGTACTGCAATCAAGGCATGCTTGTATTTGCATTCATCAATTTGTTCCTTTTCAAGATCAAAAAGCTCTGAGATGAATTCTTGAAGGACTGGATGAATATTGATGTTTGGGAAGAAAATAACTGTTACACTCATTTGGGACAAGCATGAGAGCTCCAGATCGACTTCATCATTCCTCTCAATGAATGAAGATAACGGACCGTAGACCATCGGAACTTCCGTCATGTTTACCTCGAGGTCTGAGTTTTTATATGTGTACAGCATCAGACAAAGACATTTCGTCAGAAAAGATTGAGGAGTCAACTTCACACCAAACCTATCACATTGATTAATGACCGATTCGAGAAAGTCTTCTTCCTTGTATAACTCCATCCCTATTGTAACATGAACATTGAAAGAAATGGGTGAAGTTTCCGATTCTTCCTCTTTATACAACCTGAAGTTGTCTCGGAAGGATACCAACTCCTTTGGGGTCCTTTTTGATTTTTCAACCATCTCAGCAGTCTTCTGCTTTGCATTGATTGAGTTGCAATTGATGTAGTGTTTGCATTCATATGACAACCCATTTAACAACTTCCTGGGACAGGATACATCCTCAGCTGGACCCAACAGTGACTGTCAAACGTCAGAGGTGGTCGTGGAAGGGGCTTTTTTTTTTTCTTTTTTTAGATCGCCGATTCTCAGAAGAATGCATAGGCTTCACATGCTTTATTTCAACCACCTGCTTGAAATTGTTGGACCATCTCACCCTAAGTAATTTGGTATCCACCGAGTCGTGGGCCCCCCCGAAAAGGGAAAAAATTTTGGAGGGGTTTTGGTTTTCCCCCCCGGCAAAAAAAACAAAAAACCCCCCCACAAAACCAATCACCATGGACGAAAACATATTTCATCATCTCATCTTCATCGAAACTTTCTTCAAGACCAACCTCAGAAAACAGAACAGAATAACGAAATGTGTTCTGTGCATAAACCACTCTGTGAACGACCCCAACATAGGAGACATTATCAAATTCTTTGATGACGAATGTCCCAATTTTGAACTTGGGAGTTTTAGGAAGAGCTGAGTCATCCTTTTCATCATTCTCTGGATCTGAACCAGCTTCATCATCTTCCATATTTCGATCCACACGAGTTGAATGGTGTGATAACGTTGTCGATGCAGCCAGAGGAGAAACTGACGATGGGGCCCCTGAATCCTGTCTATCAAGTTTCTCATGTGTGTTCTCCTGAGATGAGTCCAGAGAGGTTGCAGCTGCAGCTGAGGGTTCCACTACAGCATGGTCGAATTTCGAGGTAACCCGTTCATTAGATGTGGGTGAAGCACTAGATGGTTTGACAGGAGAAGCAAGAGTGCCAGCTTTTATTGTAGAAGGAAGCAAAGTGATATGTTGAGTGGTGATGGAAGGAACATCAGGAGGTTTTTGAGAGTCATCCTTTGTGGGAGGGGGAATCCATCTGGCTGGAGGAAGAACGTTTGCCCCCAATGTACCACGCTTCTGTCGATAAAGAGCATCTGCAGCAATTGCATATGCCGGTTTGTGAGACTTCAGGGCCGATCCTGCTATCGTGTCATGTATTTGATATGTCATGTGAGCGAGAACAAGACAAAAGGAAAGTAAAGAAAAAAATAATTGCATTGTCTTCTTACGCTTAATCTTCTGTTTCAATGGCTTTGCAGTTAATGAACTGGGGTACATTTCATTTAAAAATATCCTCAGACCCTCACCGCACCAAGAATTTGCATGACTCATTCTTACATGCTGACGCAGTTCGTCCCTTTTAAATGCCTTGTTCTTACATTTGTAATTACCTATGATTGTTTCCAAAGAGTTTTTGTCTTGCCAAGTTTTGTTATGGCTGGCAAAGGGACAGTAGCTCTGACAAGTATCGTAGGTATCAAAGGCTATAAATAATGCATAACAGGTAGGGAGACTTGTGAAGAAGTTCTTGTCATTGTCATCCAGGGTTTCTTTCTTGGCCTTTGGCTTCATATAACTGGCAACACTGTCATCGTCAGAAGGGGAGTCCCTATCATCGTAAACCAGGTCTCCACGTTGTATCATATCTTGTACAGCAGCAAAAGCTTTCGATGCAGCATCAGCTCTGTGTGTGGCCCAGTTTTCAAAATATGGCAAGTAGTTGGAAAGTCGATGAACATTCGTTTCAGGGTACATTTCTTTAATTGCCTGCAGGTACGATTCCTTTGTATTAGGCAAACTTTCCTGAGAAGCAAAGGACAGCTGGATTGAATTAGACTCTGTCCCAGTTTGCAGAGCGCTCGTGGTTGCCTCTTTACCAGTTTCCATAGTCAAGCCTTGATTGGTTGAAAAGAATTTATCAGAGGTGCCCTCATTCGTGGGTGGCTCTTTCCCATGTTCCAGAACCACTGTGATAGGATGAGAAATCGAACCCTCAGGGAAGACTGGAATTGTTGACAAAAATTTGTCTGCATTACCCTCATTGGTGTGTGGCTTCGAACCCTCAGATAAGACTGGAGTGGTGGACAACGATTTGTTTGGAGAACCCTCTTTGGTGGATGAAATGAGGGGCAAAAGAGCCAATTTACCATGGGGATGATGGTGGATGCATCGTTTCTTTCCATCTGAATCATAGATACAATCCTTAGGGTCACCGTCAGGGAATTCCAAATGATATTGGTACATTTCCCATTCTGTTTGACACATGTGATGAAAAACACTGTCACATCCATCAACACCACAAACATCTCTTGGTTGAACACCTCTCATTAAGCAACCCTTGGAACTTATGGACCATGAGCATGTTGGAGTGGGCTCCCTTCCTACAGGATCATCTCCTGCAGTTGATTTTAAAGCTTTTGTTTCCTTTTCCATCATCACATCCTCTGATTTGCCAGTCTCCCCAATTGTTTTATCAGCAATGGCAAGGTTTGATGAAGAAACAGAAGAAACCTCAGCAGAATTACAGAACGACATATCTTCCTGGTAACACTGATGATACTCCTCTGATCCCATGAGCACGTAATGCAACATGTAAGCCTTGTCCTGAGAATTCTTGAGGACATCCTCTTCCTCCACCTCCTCCACTTCTTTGTCATCAAGTTTAAACCATTGCCTTGTTGCAAAATTGCAAACATATCCAAAATAATGAGCCATGGTCTTTCCTTTCTTTTTTTTTGGTTTCACCTCAGTTTTTTCGTGACCGCCACCTTCACCCTCATGAAGAGTAACGAATCTAAGCAAGTAGGTCTTGTCCTTGCAAATATTAGACTGCATCCTATTCATATCAAGAATCTGTTGTTTCAGAGGATATTGTAAATTGAATATGAGATGCCAAAAATTCTTCATTAATGAGAAACAAGCAGGTTTTTAACACACCACTGGAAAGTCAAATCGATCATGTAATTTAGTTGATGTGTACTCTCCATCAGTGTTTAAAACTTGGATGATTCGATAGATCCCAATCACAAGGATTGAAGGCAGGCTATCCACATCAACTGATTCCCATGTTTTGGCGGGAACCTCATGGATTTCATCTGGCTTCCAGCCTTCGAAGTCACTGGCATTCTTCTCTGACTCACAGAAGTATCTCTCTCTCAAAGCTTTGACAAGATCACCTCTGAAGCAAGGTATACATTCAATCAGATATTGAACAGCCAATGAATATAATCGAGAATTGCAAGAACTTACTTCATAAGATCAGATTGATCGATTGGAAGCAATGCTTCTGGGCGGGTGTTTTTACTTTCTTGTGGTTTTCCTCTTTTGTTTGGTTCGAGTGTCTCGCGTTGGTATGTCGTCAATTGAATATTGTACAAATTTTGAAATCCAATATATTCAAAATATTGGTGAAAGAGAACCATCCACATGTCATTGACACATTTGTTCTCAAAACTTGAAAGTCCCAGAGCATTCAGCATCTTCTGCATCTGGGTCTTTAGAATAGCCCTTTTCCTCGTCATTGCCACTTTTAAGCTTGCAAGTACTTTCTGCAGAGACTCAAGACCTCTGTACAGTTTCACATTGTCAGCTTCAAAATCATTTGATAGGGCTGAAGGGATTTTATCCAAGTCTGCCTTTGATAGTTTATAGTCCATTAGCTTTTTTCTGATTGGTACAACCCAAAAAACGATCTGCACCAGGGTATTGAGGTAACAGGTGTTTCCAAAATTGTGAAGCCCCGCTGGTTTTAAGGAGACAGACAACACAGGAGCGGACGGAGGACTTGGTGGAATCTTTGAAACATCAGTTCCTAATGTGCCAGTGGAACTACCAACCTTGACATACCATAATTCTGCAATCATAAATCCGCGCGTATAATTTGGATCGTCCATTCTGATAGGTTGAACCCTTTTCGCCATAGCAAGCATCCCATCATAGCTGACGTGAACTCCTCGAGGATTTTTTGCATCCAAACTTATTCCTATATAATGACCTTGATGTTCACTATGTAGAATGACACTAGCCAGAGAGTATGACGTTTCTGGAGGAAACAGAAATGTTTGTGGTATGTCATTTAGGGTGTTGTATGTTGGGAATGTACCAGTAAATGTGACGACCCAAGGACAAATGAAATAAGAGGACCCGTTTTCTTTCTGTCTCATCCCATTCTCTGGACATGAATGAGATTCCTGAATCATTTGAGTATCCCCAACGATTGCATCTCCATGAAACAGCTCTTTTTGGCATGGTACAGGACCTACTCCAAACTCATGATTAACTCTCTGTTGAATTGATTTATCAGGATCCATGAGGAAATGGATCCTTCTTTGCCTCGAGCAACGAACTTTCGATTTTGATTTGAATTGATAGTAATCATGGTAGGGGCATTTATCTCCCATCTTATCGCAGTTTCCCCAAGTCAATTGGATGCCTCCATTCGATGTGAATAAACATGGGAAGGGCTTCGAATCCTTCACATTTCCAGAGCAATTCCAACTCTCTCTGTCTCCGTTCTGATCAACAACTTTATGAGGTACCGACCTCTCTACAATCACATCGTGCCGGGCCTGATTGTAATCCTTGTTCCTGATATCATTTATTGTTTTCAATAGGAGTGGGTCTTTTTCAATGACAATGGCGGGAATGTATCCTCGGATCCAAAGGAAGTAGATCATTTGAAGATTAGTGTCAATAGAACAGGTGTTTCTAACAGTATATGTGATAGTGGAGTTGGGAGGCTTGTAGGTGTAGGACCACTCAATAGCTGATTGTTTGAGTACACCAAGGGTAATAGAGGCCTAAAATAATAGCGTAAAGAAAGGTGAAAAAATGCTAATCAGCCGATAAAAACACAGGGAAGAATGAAATCAATCTTACTGGACGTGGATGCAACATCTGTTTTTTTGGAATTTCAGAACTCTGTTCAGTAGACTGTGGTGGAGAGGGTGGTTTATCAATCTTCCTTCTCTTGGGCGGAGGTGAATGGGTGGGCGATTTAGTGCTTCTCATCTTTTGATTGTCATCTTCTTGGGAAAAAGTAGACTCTGGATGATGGGAGAGAGGAGATTGAGTGGGCGATTCAATGATAATTCTTCTTTTCCTCTGTTTAAGTTCCTCTTGCTTTTTCTCTGCCCCAACCCTTTCAGCCTTTTCCTTCTCAATAATCCGCTTCTGATCAGCAGTAAGCCTCTTTTCATTCTGTCGCCTTTCGTCATCTATTTTCTTAATTATAGCTAAAGCCATTTGGTCTGGCTGGTGAACAATCTCCCAGTATGTTTCCCAATACACCTCATCAAACGTGTTAGGAACAGTGGGAAACCTGCTAAAACTAGGACTAGTAATCTCCCAGGTTTCCGCATGGTTGACAGACAACATTTTGCCTCTTAGATGGGCTGTTATATCTGAATATGTAACAAACTCCATTAGGACACTCACATCATAGCAGAATCATATTGAATTAAGATGATAACTCACTTTGATATATTGTCTCACAAACGCCTGAGATTGGACTGAGAAACACATTCTCGAAAGTGGTATATGGCCATGTCTTGAACACCGATGCAAACCTTTTCTTGAAGGGAAATCTTTTGTCCCTGTTAACACAGTTGAAATCATCTAAACTGAATCCTGTGTACCCTAACTTGTGGTCCTTTGTTCTTGTGGCTTTTACATTTGGATCGGACCTGTCCCTTGCAGGGTTGAATATTTTCCCTGTGTCAATATGCGAATACATTCGAAGAAGAATAGCTGTCATGGACTTATCTTGGTGAGTTAGCGTTCCAGAGGCATAAAACTTTTTCTTCCAAACGTGGTATAACCATGACAGTGAGTTCACTTGACGGAGAAGTTTACTGACTTTGCTGAAGAAATGATCAATATCAGCAAGAATTTTCCCAGATTGGTTTTCCCTCATTCGGTTATGGATGCTAACAGGTTCAAAGTTCCGCAATGGATCGAACATATTATCTGAAGGGAAGGGCCTAGTTTTAAACATGAATTTATCATGATCCACACTCATTTTCTACAAAAATCAACAAGGGAAAGTATGTGAATAGGAAAGAGACATGGATGAGGTTCAGAAACCACATGTGATTAAGATATTCTCACCACGAAAGATAACAGGGAAAATGAGGAAGATGGGACCACGACCGAATTTCGCGAGAACACAATCCCAGTTGTCTGCTTTGAAGACCCCCTTTCGTAGATGAGCACCTTGATTTATGGACAGAAAAGCTGCTGAACCGAAGATAGATGTCAGGCGAAAAAGAAGATCTCGTTTTGCCGAAAGAGTCAACACCCACGAAGATAAGACCACAGTCCCAATTTCCGAGACACAATCCCAGTTGTCTGCTTTGAAGTCACAGTCCCCCCTTTGACGTAGAGAGCACCTTGATTTATGGACAGAAAAGCTGCTGAACCGAAGATAGATGTCAGGCGCAAAAGAAGACCTCGTTTTGCCGAAGAGTCAACACCCACGAAGGATGAAGGTACCACAGTCGACACGACCACGACCGAATTTGCGAGAACACAATCCCAGTTGTCTGCTTTGAAGTCACAGTCCCCCTTTCGTAGATGAGCACCTTGATGTATGGACAGAAAAGCTGCTGAACCGAAGATAGATGTCAGGCAAAAAGAAGATCTCGTTTTGCCGAAAGAGTCAACACCCACACGAAGGATGAAGGTACCACAGTCGACATGACCACGATCCAATTTCGAGAGAGCAAATACTGTCCAGATATAGTATTGATGATAACAGGTGGTCTGCTTGATCTCGCTAATAACAAGTGTGGTGGGAATGAAAATGTTGTCATTATGGTTTGAAGAACATCATGTTGTTAGTACTTCCCTGTAGAAACAAATTCATTTTTAAATCTCATGTCAAAAGAAATTCCAACATGATAGTGTGATAGTGTGTTATATTATATGGTACTTATTATAGATATATTATATTATACTGTTATTGGAAACGATCCCCTATATATATATTATATTCCCCCATTGATCGCGCCATACGATTCTAACGCATCTGAGGGCATTTCTAATATTATTGCAAACAATTCCCCTATATTCCCCTCATCGATCGTGCCATAACCACGATGGCGATAACAGGATGTCTGCCACCATGAAAAATGACTCTGACAACAGTGGAGGGGAGTTCCATGCTGGTTCAGAGATCTCTCCCCACTCCCTCCCCTTCCGTGTGTTAACCAGAATGCCAACTATGTTCGGCTCACTTCCACATCCCGTCTTCCAAGCAGTAAGCCTTTGTGGCATCACCCCCCGCCAAATCTTCCCCCCAACTCTGTTCATCGCGCCAAAACAAACCAAGTAATTTGACAGAATCGACTTGCAGCCAGATTGATTACAAGGATAACCAACGTTCCAATCATTCATTTCCACAGTATTCATCAACACATTCCTCGCCCACCTTCTCCCCCTTTCAAAAATCATCGATTGAAAATGACGGAATAAATCCAAGAGCCACCAATACCAATCCTTCTTCGAAAACCAACCCCCCCTCTTTTACCCCTAATCATCATGCTCCGTCTGCAATTCGACCGTTCCATATACAATCCAGTATGGCGCGAAGTATTAATTCTGACACATCGAACTGTTCCAGAGAATCGACTGTGAACTCAAATGTTTCATCAAATGTGAAGTTGCTTGCACAAGATGAATCATGCATTACCCCATCAACAAAACCCACCTTCCGTATACCAGTTCCTTATAATCAACCAAGAGATTCAAGAGCATCATCTTTCCATGTAAGGGTCCCTTGTCATCAATCAAGAGATTCAAGAGCATCATCATTGACAACATCATCCACAGTCACTTCCGTGCATTATCAATCTTGTCAACCTCAAGTGCTCAGCATCACATTCCCACCCCCAATTCAAACCTTACTTCGAATGATACCATTGGTATAATGAATGGGAAATCTCCAGACTTGTTATACCTCCCTTATGATTTTCTTCCACCCAACAAAAAGCATATTAATGAAATTCACGGAAGGAAATTTTGGACCTATGCTGTTCACTTTGACAGAAGCCTACCAGAGGAGTATCCAGACGAATTGCAAATGGAATCATTCCTGACAAAGCTCAAAGCATTTTATGAAGAAATTCATGATAACCTTACGAAATGTCTTCTGTCTCATTTGATGGTACGTTCTCTTTGAAGGATGAATAACTGCATTCTCAATAATTTTGTCTAATTTATTCAACTTCAGACCAGGGCGAACTTTTATAACCTTCACATAGAAGGAAACAGCATTGAAAGTATTCACACTGCCGCCCTTTCATCCAGCCATGTCCTTGATGACAATTATCTCGTTCGAGTTCTGGATATTATAAAACATCCGCACAAGATAGAGAGGGGATGGTTTGATCGAGCCAAAGGTGCCATCGAAAATTCATTTAAGGTCAAGTTTCCTGATCACAAGAAACATTTCCTGTATAGGATTGCTGACTACCTTTTCAATAATACATTCAATCAAAGGATGAGGAGGGGTATGCTCCACAATGTGGGG
>JABMIG010000399.1:72310-103863 GCA_013187285.1 Cyclotella cryptica
GTCAATGTCTTCCCATCAGCCTTTGTTGTGTCAACATCGTGGAGTGGCACCTGGACAATGCTCCTCACAGCAAAATGCAATTCTTTATCAGATAAAGCATTCCTCTTCATGCTCCTGCCTTGATGAGAGAGTGACTGAAAAGCAGCATTGCGGAGAGTCTTGCGTCGTGGAGATTCATGGAGTTCGTTCTCTCTGACCTCCAACTCTACCTTTCGCTTTTGTCAGCCACCAGAGCAGCGTTGAAATCCTGGACCGTTGGTGCACTAAACCATTGACCCCATTTTTCAATGACACCCTTCTCACCCCTGTGAAGAACAATTTCCAGGACACTGCCACCATACTCATCCAGCAATTCCCACATTTGTTTCCGCACCCTCCTCAGAATTACTCGTCTCCAAGGATCTGCCAATGTCATTTCCCTGTCCATAACTGCAAAGCAACTGCGGACGTGTGCCTTCTCCAGAGTGTCAGCATTCGTTGGCTCTGTCATCTGTATGAGTAGCGATATCCATGGGTGGCCAACATCACCTTTGTATTTTGACATTTCATCAAGATTGCCTGGCACGAATACTTCTTCACCAGGTATGCCTTCCATTTCCTTGGGTGGGCTCTTCTGATTCCCCACAGCTAACATTTCCTCTGGTGGACTTTTTAGATTCCCCACAGATGTCATTTCCTTGGGTGGACTCTTGAGATTCTCCACAGCTGAACCATCTGTCAGCAATTGGTGACCAGCCGTTGGCTTGAGAATGGGGAAACCACCTGTCATCATGAGCCTTTCCCTCATTTGCAAATTGACACCAGAAGGAACACTAAGAAAACAAACGCCGCACTGGAAACCCAAACCTTTCCATCCAAAGTAACTCCCATGAGGTGTTTTCACTCTCACCTTCTTAAGGAACTGAGCCACCAATTCGTCAGTCCGATCAACAATGTACCCTTGTCTGGTAAATGCCTTTTAGACATCTGAGAGATATCTGGTGGTCCAGAAGCTGTCACCATCTGATTTTGAGCAGAATTATTGTCAGAGGTCTCTTTTTGTGTTGTTGATTTGTTGGCAGTTGTGGAAGTTGTATTTGTTTTCCTGACAGACAGAGATAGAGTTGCCTCTTCCAATGGTACGTCCGGCTCCAATCCCAAACACCGATTCACATCCATCTCTGTTGCCAAACCTGCAAGCATTTCAGGTGCAATTGGCAAATTGGAGATTCCCACCTGTGGGTGCTGCCCAAACATGAGATGATACGGCGTCCTATTTCCTATCCCTCGATGGATTTGTGTGTTGCACCTCCACTGGATGAAGGGTAATGACTGTGCCCAGTGTTTCGACTTGTTCTCGTGCATCCAATTGCTAATTTTCTCTTCCACCGTCCTATTCCTTCTCTCTATTCCACCATTGGACTCAGAGTGACGGGGTTTCCCTGTCACCAACACTGTCCCCGCCATAATCTTTTGATCTCAGAGATAACGCCAGTGCAGAACTACAAAATGTTAACGTCACTGTGATCAAAAGTGATAATAAACATGACACACAAAAACATACCTCTTCATCCAATACCACACGACGAGATTTAGAAGCTCCATGACAGAACTCTTTGCCGTTATCCGCTTGAAGAATGGAAGGAGGTCCAAAGATGCAAAAGATCTGGATGAGTTCGATAGCAACAGCCTGGTGTGTTCTGGATGTCAAGGGGCGCAATTGGCAGAACTTTATGCCGTGGTCTTGATAATCCAACACATATTGGAAGGGACCATCGGGCATACTCTGGTAGTTGATGAGGTCAATTTGTGCTCAAACATTCATACCTCGAGTGAGCAACGGCTGGTGTCCTGCTTTTGCCTTCTTGCGAGGACGTGACCTGATGCACACTGGGCAAAACCTAGGAAACATCTCACAGGCCCAGCGAGGGATGCTCTTCCCATACTTTGCTGTTACCCTCTTGAATAGAGTCTTCGCCTTGGGATGGTCATTACCAGCATCCAGTTCATGGATCTGTCTGAGAACATCAAATATCCGACCGTAACTGACAACCTTTTGCAAGAATCCAAAGCCTCTCCATTTTCTTGTTTGAAGATGAGTATGTGGCTTGTATCGACGGTGAGGATGTCGTACTTCTTTTCCCATTTGTACCCCACTTTGTTGGGGATCTTCCTTAATAATTTGAGGCGTTCTTGTTCCTCGGCACCTTGTAAGGACAGCATCAGTGAATATATCTCCTCGAAAACATTATCACAGATGATGTGTGCATGGCTGCTGTTGTTTTTGGACTGTTCATAGATCTTGTCCAATGCTTTGTAGAACTCTTCTTTTCTAGCAGACAAAGAGTCAGAATCTTCAGTGCCGCCTTCTTCACCTTCTACATTGGTGGAGAGTTCATCGTGTGGGAAAATGTCATCATAGTCGTCCAAATCAAACTCTTGGGAGAACTCCTCCAACTCATTCCCTTGAGATTCGACTGGTATCTCATCCTCTTCTTCATCTTTAAGAGGCTCTTCTTCTGATGGTGCTGGACTCTGTGAGAGAGAATACGAAGAGTCATCAATACTATCCCTTGATGGTTTTCTTGATGTTTTTTTCCTCTTTCGTTTGAGACCACGAGACATGCGCCTGCGTGTGGCCATGGTGCAACTGCGATGATTCTGTGGAGTAATGTAATTTCGCGATGTGGGAAAACCTACATCGAATTGTGATGGTTCACGAGTGCGAGCAGCAGTAGAAATCGCGAGAGCGCGATCTGTACCACTAATGGGAGAGTGAGTGTGTTGCGCTGGCCAAAAAATGCGAGCGAAATAATGCAATTACTGCGTAGTGCGTTGAATTGCAGTTCGTGTGGGGGTGTTGGATGATGTGCAAGATGCACGTGAAAGCGATGCGGTGGACGCGAAAGATCCACTTGATGGCCACATGATGGCGGGAAGCGGAAGCGAGCAGATGGCCTATCTACTTCGGTCAAACATCATGTCAGAATTTTTGGTGTTCCTGTACCCCTATCACCCTACTTCAACTGATTATGCGCCCCAAATCGCCACTCGATTGGTGTTTTTTGGCCCAGTGCCCAAACGGGGCTGTCGAGGTCCCAGTTCCGGCACGGGGCGAAAAATCGCGCCCAGTTCCGGCACGGGGCTTGTGCCAATTTGGTACCCAACATATATATTTGAGCATGTCACAGACACCCGTTTCATTTGTTTTCGATTTTCTAGTCTTCAGATGTGGAGAAAGACAAGAAAGAGGTGAGACTTTACCTAATCGGCACTCTAGTTTCAGCCACTTATGTTCAGAAGACCTCACACATTTTATATTGAATTTCCTCCATTAGAAGGTAAGTATGCCATCTTCTATTTTGTTGAATTGTTTACTTCACTAGCTCTTCATTTTTTTTTTATTTCCCTCCTTTTATTTGATTCACTGCAGGCACCATTGGATGAATGTGTCGGAAAGGATTGGAGGTCCATTGATTTCAGACAGAACCATGCAATCCACTTGAAGAAGGACTCTTACTGTGTTTTCATGTGCCAGAGAGCAAACAGAGGAGAATGCCAATATGCAGGGTGTCATGTATGCCATGAGGAACAATCCAAAACACAGAAGAGAACAAGGGGGGGAGTCCTGAGTGCTGATGATTTGATGGAGACTTGTCATCATGAGTTATGCCATCTACAGTTATGTGCAGACATCTGGTGGTGTACCAAGGATTATTTGGGTGCTGAACAATGGTTAGAACGTGTGAAGGGCTGTGTTTATTGTGAGAGAATGTTCACAGTTGGGGAAAAATAACTATATTGCATTCTTTGTTAGATGGAATAACCCTAAAATATGTTTTTCTGCTTTGCCTAGGGTTAACCCTGAATACCTGCAAAATTAGAAAAAAATATTTGTTGTAACAAAGGGAGTATTACATTTTCGTATCTACTCCGACCTTTTTAAGGATATTGCGCAAAGTACAATGTTGTTAGTAATTACGATAGTAAGGAAATCTGAGTTCGTAGGAGTACAAAATAATCGAATCTGTTAGTTAAAATGTTAGCAAAAACGGACCTGTTAGTAAGTATGTTAGTAAATCGAAAAAATCGATGAATTTTGTTAGGAGCCCCAAATATCTAACAGATTAGCTAACAAGGCCGATTTCAAGAAGGTTTCTGCCCAGTATTGAATGTACATGCAGGTGTTAGAAAGCCCTTTGCTTTTTACAAAAAGCTTACTAACAATTCGTTTGCAGTGATGGGGGGGGCCAAAAATAATCCTCAGAATATAATATTATATTGAGCTGTGATGATGCAAGCGTTCTGTTGAATCTACAGCAGAATCAATATGTGATATTGTACGTGATATGTACAATGTTCATATAGAGCAACTACATAACATACCTTCAAACATAAGCCTTAATCATGCATAATCATGCATGCTGCCTTATTTTCTACATCCCAGAATTCTTTGCTCCATATCTCCATTCCATCGCCCCGCTGCCTCCTCCAACTTTGGGGAAACCGAATACACTGGGATGGTTTGATGCCAAACATCAAATCCCCATCCCTGTATGCAACAGTTTTTCCATTGTCTTTTGTCCCATCAACGCGGGAACGGAAACGTGAGGGGGAGACACATTTTCGGATTCGATTGATTGCTCTGTGTTAAACTGGGATCGTGGTCTTGTCACTGTAGTACCAGTATCCTTTGCGGGTGTGGACTCTTTGGACGAAACAATGTTCGTTTGCATCGTGAGGAATGGAATTGTAGTTCCACTCCCCTTCCATCCTCATAACTGTAGTAAAGATAGCTCATGAAATCAATTCTTCAACACCTGTTGAAACTACCTGTCATTTTTTAGCTTAATATTTTTTTGCGACGACTGGGTAAGTTCACTATCTTAAGATAGCCCTGGTGCAACCTTTGCACACCAAAGTCATCGAGATCCATTCACTTGAACAAAAGGTGAGATAAATATTTTTTGATCGCGAGCGGTAATTTTAAATTTTTTTGATGTCTGCGATTCATTTTTTGCACGATCTATGATCTCTACAAAATCATCTTCGCGGTAAACAAATCTCTAAGAATTTTCTCCACGAGCTGCCAAATAAGCAATCATTTCGAGCAATCCATTTTGGCAATCAGGAAATCCTTCAATTCGAGTAATTCATGATCCAGAATTCTCGCAAAATAGTTGGAAACAAGACTTTCAAGAAATAGAAAGTTAAGAAGAAAAAAATTAAAATAAATGAGAAAATAAATAAATAAAAATTCTTTTCAAGCTAACCTCCACAGGGCACCCAAGACCTTTTCAAGGCCTTATTCAATAATACACCCCTTGAAAGGCAATTGAGAGCATGTGGACAAGTAAATCAAGCACAGAAGGCCTCAAGCCACAAGAGTGTAAAAGGAGCTCAGGGAGGTCCAAGCCGCCTATCTCCTACATTCCCACTGCCATGAACACCCACAAGGTGGTCAACAAAATCAAGGTCTCTAACAAAATGACTTTGTCTGTCACCGTCTTTGATGAGGGAAGCCATGAACAGTTCCTCAACCATGTCAAGACCTCAATGGAAATGATTTCCCAGAGAAGCTTAGACACAGACTACAAGGAAGCTTGCAAGGCAGCTGAAAAGGCTGAGGAAAACTGACTGCGGCCACTGCGGCCAAATCCAAGTATAAGGCAACGGATGAAAATTTCCCCATCCTCCAGGCGTGGAACATGGCAACTGCTGCCAAAATCCGCACCAGTGAGGCCATAGTGTCCGCTGGCCAAGCAATCTTTGTGCAGTACTCCATTCAACTGTTGGAGACTGTCTGTTGTTCTTGGACCACCATCGTTGGGGAGCAAATCAACTGTAAACCCTGGACAGATGTGTATGGGCCGGCATCTTGAACCTTCTTTTTGGAGTGTGTCCGGTTGCATCTGCAGACGGTCTTTAGGACTGATGCAGCGGAGCAGGAACGTTTCTATATCAGCAATGGGCTGACGAAACCAAACAGGGTACCCATCAGGGACTTTGTGCAGAGGATCCAATGCCTTAACAGGTATGCGGAACTCTTGTCGTGCCTGTTCTACTCTTCAAAGGCTGCAAAGTCTACGAAAGTATGCAGGCAGTTTGATGATGCTGACTTGGCAAGCCACATCCTCAGGATGGTTCCTAGGAACTGGCAGGACCAATATGAGCTCAGTGCAGCCTTGGTACCACAGAGTGTCAGGGAACTTCTCGAAGTGCTTGAAGGCATCGAGAAGGCCTACCCCACCGAGAAGGTTGGAGAAGGACCCAAGACTGAAGCCAAGTCTAACGACTCATCTAGGAAGAAGATGGTCTCTTTTAGTGACCAGATTCAGAAGAAACGTCGCACAGATGAGTACTGTTCTCCCTGCAAGAAACATGGGGAGCACATACCACCCACAACACTCCGGATTGCCGGAAGTATGACTACGATGGGACCTCAAAGTCAAGCTTCAAGGGGAGAAAACCAAATGGAACCTCTCGTGGACTAGAGAGACCTGCTCGAGGAGGAAGTAGCTATGCGCACTTATCTGCTAAAGTCGACAAACTTACAAAATCCAACAAGTGACAGTGATGATTCAGACTCATCCCAAGATGATGGGTTGTGGAGTATTAGGAATTTATGTAACAAATCCAACTGTAATGACACGATGAACAGTTATCTTAGTTCAATTAAAACTTCCCCACATGCCCAATATAACATTTTCTGATTCAAACAGCACCAATTTGAATCCACCTGAAGACCTAGGAAATCTTCTGCAGTTCAACCCACACAGAGCGAAACAATTGCTGAATTATTGGACCCCGATCTGGCAGGTGACCTTTTCAATACTGTGAACCCCCCTTTGGCAGGTAAAGGAGGGTAATGCAGACAAATTCTTGTCAACAATTCCAGTCTTCCCTGAGGGTTTGATGTCTCATCCCATCACAGTGGTTCTGGAACATGGGAAAGAGCCACCCACGAATGAGGGCACCTCCAATAAATTCTTTTCAACCAATCAAGGGTTGACTATGGAAACTGGTAAAGAGGCAACCACGAGAGCTCTGCAAACTGGGAAAGAGTCTAATTCAATCCAGCTGTCCTTTGCTTCTCAGGAAAACTTGCCTAATACACATGAATCGTACCTGCAGGCAATTAAAGAAATGTACCCTGAAACGAATATTCATCGACTTTCCAACTACTTTGCTATGTACACATACTTTACCTGTGTACCTCATTACTTACACAGCTTTACCTGTGTACCTCATTACTTACATAGCGGTACAGACTTAGAACTTTACCTGTCTACCTGATTACTATAAGGTATGGCTAGCATACAACAGTCATAATTTAGTAATCACCTGATTATCAATATTTACATGTTTGCTATGCTCAGCAGTGATTATTAATTTTTTTTGCACTGAGCAACACCTGCAAAACATCCACGACAACAACAACCAAAATCAGCCACCACCATGTCCTCGCCCACTGCGAACGAAGCCACCGTCTATGAGGCCGTACGAGCCATCATATCACCACTGCCGCTCGACAAGATCGTGGGCCAACCAACGACCTCCACCGTAAACCATCTCCGGCAACAAATCGCGAAAATTGCGGCAGCCGTCAAAACTACGAGCTGGGGTGGACGTCATGGTCATCTGGCACTCGTGCTCACCGATGCCGAGTATTGCACGGTCACGGGCAACCCGGACATCACCATCGACCGCCTCCCAATGCCTCCGATCGTCGCGGAAGGCCTCACGAACACCACCACACTCACGAATCGAGCATCGATCACGGGCCTGCACAACCTCGCGTGCCAAGAGTTTTGGAAGCAAGAAGCCGTCGATGCACTGATCATCGACAAACTCGTGCATGAGGCCGTCGATCTCATGTACGTCGAGGAGCTCGAAGACGACTACGTGGGCTGCAGCGGCCAAACGATCAAGACGATTGTCCAGCATCTCCGCACCGAATGGTGCATCGTCACGACCCTCGAGAAAAAACAAGCAGCCCAAGCCTTCCACGTCCAATGGGACTTCACAAGCCATATCACGAAGTTTGCCCGTGAACTCGACAAGCAACAAAAGCTCTGTCGGGACATCGGTGCCCCGCCGCAGAGGCCACGAAGATCCAACATTACGTCAAGAGCATGTGCGCCTCTCGAAATGTTTGACGACAAGGAAATGCAGGCTTGGGAAATCAAGCCTTCTGCCGACAAAACCTGGGGACGCGGCTAACGCACGCCGTTGCCATCTACAAGAGCAAGGAAAAGTTTAACGCCGGCGTGAAGCGCGGTCGGGAGGGTTCGAGAGCGCCAGCAGTTTTTTTGACAGTGGCAGCCGCGCATCCAACAATCCACCACATGTTCCGTCCAGCATCACCTCCACCTTATCACCTGCAGACCACCACTCACTCCTCGAGTACACCAACAGCTTGGAGGGGCTTTGGAGACTGCCACCGAACACGCCGCCGCTATCACTCTGGACAACACCACGCTCCTCCACAAACTTGAAGCCCAACAGAAAGCTATCCTAGACCAACAAGCTAAGTTCTTGACTCTCCTTTCACCTCCCACTGCACCTCGCCAGCAACGCAACAGATCCAATGGCACTCCACCCTCCGAAGGCAGACGCCCCAACGTTTCTGCAACTCATGCAAGAAGGACAGCGTCTACCACGAGGATGACGAGTGTTTTGCCCTTGACAAAAACAAGGACAAACGCCCTCTTGGTACAAAACCAAGAAATAGGATCCAGTGGAGACCGTTAGTTATTTTAATTCACTAAACCCATGTTCACTAAACTATTGGTCTCCACTTGCTTGCCCTGAAACAAGGCTTTGGCGAGTACCCTTACGCCAAATCACCCGCAACATCAACAACGATACCTTCATCCTGGACTCTCCCTGTGGTACGAAATCACTCAACACAAAGTACGTCATGCCATCAACAGAAGAAATCCGCTCCCTCCTTGCATCATCTAGTACGCGGGAGCAGCATACCATCCTCAATGTCTACGAGCTCCCCAGTATCCAACAAACTATTTGGTACCTCCATGCCGCAGCAGGTTTTCCCGCCAAAACAACATGGATGGCAGCGATTTGGCGTGGTAACTACGACACTTGGCCCCTCGTAACCAATGCCAACGTACACAAGCATTTTCCCCAGTCGGAAGAAACGCAGCAGGGGCACATGTATAGCCAACGCCAGGGCGTGCGCTCCACCAAGACAACTTGGCATGCTCCACCGACCATACCCGCTCACACTGCCCCGTCTCTCCCTCACCATGACATATTTGTCAAGACCTCGACACCCTGGACACAGTCTACTCCGATCAAACAGGTCAGTTTCCCCATGTATCTTCCAGAGGCTACAGGTACCAGATGATCCTGTACCACACCGACAGCAACTCTATTTGGGTTGAGCCAACAAAGAACAGGACAGAGGGTGAACTCATCCTAGCACGCACCAGAGCTCTCTCCCGTATGCGCGCATGTGGACTCGCACCAAAGCGCCAAGTCCTCGACAATGAAGCATCCGCAGCATACACGCAAGCCATCCTAGATCCAGGCATGACATACCAACTTGTCCCACCTGATGACCACCGCCGCAATGTCGCCGAAAAAGCCATACAAGCGTGGAAAGATCGCCGTTGCTGTCATCAGCGGCCCAGCCGACAAATTTCCACTCCACCTGTGGTGCCAACACATTCCACACATGGAACGTCAACTCAACCTCCTACGTCAGTCCAATGCCAACCCCAAAATCTCCGCCTATGCTCACCTCTATGGGCCACATGATTACAACACAGCTCCCTTCGTTCCGCTTGGTATGGAGGCCCTCGTTCATGATAAGCCCCATCGGCGCAAGACCTCGCCCAACACTGCTCAAGAGGTTGGATCATTGGCACATCAACCGAGCACTACCGGTGCTGGAAGATATGGTCTCCCACCACCCGCAGCACACGCATTGCCGCCACTGTGTTCTTCAAACACAAGTACCTCACCAATCCATCCGTGACCCCAACTGATGCCCTCATCGCCGCCGCAGTCAATCTTGCTCACATCATTAAGCACAATGCCAAGGCCCAGCACGTTGGGACCAAAAACCTCCAAGACCTCCAGCGCCTCCAACAACTTTTCAGTGACGCCGCCAAAGCAACCGCCCGGTACCAGCAACTGCAAGCGCACCCGCCGTTATCCAATCCCCACCTCCAAGGGTGCAAATACAAACGCCAATCCCCACGCCGCGGCCCTCCACCAGCCACGTTATCTCTGATGATGAGGACAATGATGACGAAACAGCGCCACCTCCAAGGGTGCCAACACGCCGCCCCGTCCCCAGCCCACCTTGCCAGCAGCCCGCCACTACACCACCAGCCCTCAGCACTCGTAGCCGGACCCGTTCCATCACTCACGAAACCATGCTACACTTCTTGGCCACACATCACATCGGGATAACAGCCGCCAGGGCCACACAGTGGCGTTACCCACCCGACATGCTTCATGCAGTCCTCAATGATGAAGCGGGTGAGTTAATGGAGTACCGCCACCTCATCGCTAACCCCAAATACCGTGACACCTGGCAGAATGCATATGGGAAAGAACTTGGCCGACTTGCGCAAGGTTTGCCCGGCATCGTGAAAGGCACGGACACCATTGCTTTCATCCAGCGATCACACGGTCCACAAGACCGATGGAAGGATGTAACTTATGGGCGTATTGTGGCTATCTTTCGCCCAGAGAAGGAAGATCCGTGTCGCATTCGCCTCACAGTTGGTGGAAATCGCATCAACTACCCAGGTGACTGCGGCACGCCCACAGCCAACATGATCACCGTCAAAATACTCCTCAACAGCGTCATCTCTACATTAAATGCAAAGTTCATGACCATCGATATTAAAGATTTTTATCTTAACACCCCAATGGCACATCCAGAATACATGCGACTCAAACTAGCCGACATACCAGCCGCCATCATTGATCTCTACAAACTACGAGACATTGCACAGGATGGATATGTCTTTGTCGCATTCAAAAGGTATGTAGGGACTCCCACAGGCCGGCATCATTGCACAACAACTCCTCGAACAACGCCTCCAGGCCAAGCAAACTCAACCCCGGTTTCTGGACTCACGATTGGCGACCCATCTGCTTTGCCCTCTGTGTTGATGACTTCGGAGTGAAATATGTGGGCAAAGAACACGCTGAGCATCTTATCAACACGCTCAAGGGCCACTACGACATCTCCACTGATTGGGACGGACGGCGCTACATCGGTCTCACCCTGCAGTGGGACTACCGCAACCGTACCGTCCGCCTCTCCATGCCAGGCTACTGCGAAAAAGCCGGACAACGTTTCCATCACTCTCTGCCTACCAAACCACAACACCAACCTTATCCCAGCGCTCCACGCACCTACGGCAGCAAACAACAACTATGTGCCACTGCTGACATTTCACCAGCACTGGGAAAGCAACAAAAGACCTCGTTACAAGAAGTCATTGGAGTTTTCCTTTATTATGCTCGGGCAGTTGACTGCACCATGCTTACGACCCTCGGCTCTCTTGCAACACAACAGGCCAAACCTACGACAACCACCCTAGACCGGGTCTACCAATTTTTGGATTATGCCTTATCACACCCCAACACCGGCGTCACGTATCGAGCAAGTGACATGATTTTAGCCGCCCACAGTGGCGCCTCTTATCTCTCCGAATCAAGCGGCGTAGCGCGCGGGGGCATTTCTTTCTTTCCGAAAATGATCATTACCCCACCAACAATGGGGCCGTCCTCACCATTTCGCAAATCATCAAAGTCGTTATGTCTTCCGCTGCTGAGGCCGAACTTGGTGCGCTATATATCAATGCCCGTGAAGTCATTCCCTTGCGACACCTCCTTCTCGAAATGGGCCACCCACAACCACCCACACCCATTCAAACCGACAATTCTACTGCCCTCAGCGTTGTAAACAACACCATCCAACCCAAGCTCACCAAAGCCATGGACATGCGATTCCACTGGTTGCGTTGTCGTATCAACCAGAAACCTTTCTGGCCAAACTGGCGTGCAGGGGCCACCAACTTAGCTGACTATGTCACCAAGCATCACCCTGCTATTCATCACCAAGCAGTCCGGCCCCTCTTCTTAACAACTGATCAACCAACACTACCAAATTCGAAACTAACAGCACCCTGCATTCCACGCCACACATTACTGCATCGCCCCATCAGCAGACCAGCTGCGAATGCTGCATAACCCAACACATATACGGTCTACACCATACCGCTGCAAGGGTGTGCTATGTACACATACTTTACCTGTGTACCTCATTACTTACACAGTGGTACAGACTTAGTACTTTACCTGTCTACCTGATTACTATATGGTATGGCTAGCATACAACAGTCATAATTTAGTAATCACCTGATTATCAATATTTACGTGTTTGCTATGCTCAGCATATACCCTCACATGTACAGGGATCAAACCTCAACAGAAAAAGGTACAGGCAATTCTTGCAATCTCACTGCCGAAAAATGTCAAAGACCTCCGTAAATTCCTGGGCATGGTCCAGTATTATAGAGATCTTTGGGCAAGGGGCAGCAAAGTGCTGCCCCACTCACCTTACTGGTAGGAGAGTGTGGTCACACAAAGGTCACCAGAGCCAAAAAGATGAAGAAACGTCCATGGTACTGGGACACAACGCATCAAAAAGCATTCGATGACATGAAGACTTCAATTGCCAAGGATGTAGTCTTAGCCTATTTTGATTAATAAATATGTCAAAAACTTTCTTGCATGTCAAGTCCACAAGAGGCATAAGCATAAGTACTGGAAACTCCCTACTAAATTTGCTATCACAAACCATTTGGATGTACTATCTGTGGACCTTATAGGCCTGTATACAATCAAAGGAAAAGATGGGACAGTAATTGTTTCCTTGACTACAATTGACCCAGCTTATAGTTGGGTTGAAATAGTTGAACTTGAACTGCCTGTGATCACTGAGGCGATTATTCCCCTGGATACAATAGGGCGTAAGGGTAAAAAGACCCATGAGGAGCCTACACAGCAAATGAAAAACACCGGTAGCCTTCCGGTACACTCTAAAAATGTCAGAGTGTACAAGGACGTTACAGGAATTTCAAGAGTGTACTGGAGGGTTACTGGTGTTTTTGTATTGTTTAAGCCACAGATACATTTTTCATGCTAAACTTTGAAGCAAAATAATCTTTGGAGTGGTGGTGTGGTTCATGACTCACATTTTGCGAATCACAAGTTACAAACAGCAAGATCACCTGTTGGGTCTAGTTTTGATTTCAATTCTAGGTTTGATATATGATTTTAGTTGGTGATTGGTTATTGAGCCTATGTATTTTTATTTTCAAATCATGCCATTATTGCTGTATATGGTTTGTACAATATGGTACTATCAGAAGTGACTGCACCAAAAAGTGAGAACACACAAAAATAATAATTGGGCTGAAAATTGGTGAAGTGTGTCTACATGAAAGTTACTTATTCCTTTGTTTCACTGCACCTCACTCTTGCACAACATATTCCTACAGTATACTGTATGTATGATGTAATTATAGTACGCACCATACTACAACACCGGTGCTTGACCCAGAAGCAACTGTAGCAGTGCGCCCTTTCACTGCTTTCATATCACATAATTTTTTTCAATTACATTGATACCCCACCAGCCCACCATGGGAACGGCCGAAACTCAGTCCACAGACTGAGTAAACCCTCCCGCCTTGCACCGCCGTGTTGCCAACAACAATTGACAGTGGCAGGTATATTTTGAGGGTGAGTTCTAATGAACTTCGTCTTTTTTGGCAGTATTATACTCACCACACATCAATTCTTTCCAATTGAATAGTTACAGGCCTACCGGCAAAATTGCCGAAACTCAGTGCACAGACTGAGTTTGGGATTTCGCTTTGCACCGCCATGTTGCCAGGCAAAATCAGCAGTGGCGGGAATATTTTGAGGGTGAGTTTGGGGAGTCCATGCTGTTGGGAGCAAGTCCATGCCATCAGGAGCAGGGCAGTGGACTCCTGTGATGGAGAGTCCATGTCTTTTGGATCGGGGCAATGGACTCTCCTACTGGAGAGTCCTGTGAATGCTTTGTTTAACTTTTGTACCCAGGGGTACAAAAAAGACAGATCTTTTGGCATATGTCACTTGCACGCATGAATGGAGTATCAGGTAAAAATGGAACCAAAAAAACCTAAGTGTTTTTAGGTGAAAAAATGGGTTCTTATGAGGGTAACTATAACAAACTAAAGAGTTTGATCAAAATGTATAATGAGTAAGTGTTGTTTGAAGAGGGAGAGTCTGTTTTTGTTGTTTTGAAACTGAGATTTAATACGATTTTAAGTTTGGTTGTTAAAAATAGGTGTAATTCTTTGTATATTCAATCTTTCCAGTTTTGTTCCGCGTTGAATCCTGATATGGTGCCATTCGTATCAACTGATGTGATAGTCCAAGGATCACTTTCATATCTACTCTCACCTTTGCGGAGTAAAGCATCTTTTCTAAGAAGTACTTGATGACAATCTTTGTAGTCCCATTCATGGCGTTTGGTCTCTTTGGTGTTGCCTATATTCTCCAATTTTATTCCAGTCGGCCGGGAAGGGAATGCTGAACAGCATGTCCCAACCAAAAATGGCTGCACTTGGGGAGGCTTTCAGTACTGTGTGGTATGTGGAGTGAATGGCCCAAGCGACGTTTGTCGCGAACTTATCTATATCGCTTGGCTCTACTGAAGGGGCCATATCTACTTCAGCTGTTCGGAGCATAGATGAAATCACCTGATGCACTTGTTCTAGAATAGCATCCGCTTGTGGATTCTTGACACTGGTAGGCTTACTCGTGATCCCATATGAGTCACATAGGGCTTTGAAGTGAAGTTTGAATTCGCTTCCATTGTCATAAATTATGTATTGACAACATGGATACCTGCTAAACCAGGTCTTGTTCACTAAGTTGCTGATCATTGCTGATGACTTATCAAAGTATGCTAACTTAGGCTCCTCATGGATCTTTTTACCCTTCCGTCTTATTGTATCCAGGGGAATAATTGCCTCAGTGATTACCGGTAGTTCAACTATTTGTGAACATCATCCAGTTCTCAAGCTCACTTGGAATTGGTCCGATGTTAACAGATGGTGTCGGCAAGAACGTAATATATGCCTTTAATGTAAACAATTTTGGGGCCAAATTCCTTGAGGAGCAAACTCCACCAGTAGACATGGTCAGAGGTTAATCTGAGGGCATTTTGGATTAGATTTATATATGGTCTGTATAGACTTATAATCTTTGTTCTCACAACATGCCTTTGAACTCCTTGAGTGTTTCCACTATGACCAGTAGTTCTAGTTTGATCATGCTGTACTTCTGGCTGTTGACAGCTTCCTGCTGAAGAATGCAGACAGCTTCCTGCTGAAGAATGCAAGGGGCCTATTACCGTGGCTGATAACTGATCCAGGTTGTTTGGACGAGGCATCAGTGTATATCTCAAATTCCATTGAATAATCATGATAGGCTAAGACTACATCCTTGGCAATTGAAGTCTTCATGTCATCGAATGCTTTTTGATGCGTTGTGTCACAGTACCATGGAACTTTCTTCATCTTTTTGGCTCTGGTGACCTTTGTGTGACCACACTCTCCTACCAGTGAGGTGAGTGGGGCAGCACTTTGCTGCATCTTGGCCAAAGATCTCTATAATACTGGACCATGCCCAGGGATTTACGGAGGTCTTTGACATTTTTCGGCAGTGAGATTGCAAGAATCACCTGTACCTTTTTCTGTTGAGGTTTGATCCCTGTACATGTGAGGGTATAACCTAGATATTCTGTTTCAATGGCACAGAATGACAATTTTCGGGCATTGATTCACAAGCCCACCTCGCATTGCCTGGTAAGCACCATTCTCAATTTGTCAAGGTGGTCTTCCAGGTTTGCATTTGTGTTGTATAACAAATCATCAAGGTACGCCTGTACGAACTCTAAGGCTACCATTAGTGCTGATATTTTTGCTTGAAAGATGTCTGCGGTGAACCTGAGATGCCCATTGGCAATCAGAGGTAAGAATACTTGCCCCATCAGAAGATGAGGGTACATTTTTTGGATGAATCGGTGTCCAATGTAATGGTATAGTGACCCATGTTTAGGTCTAGGGTTGTAGCGTAGGTAAATCCTTCAAGCTCTTGCTGAACTGTACTGACTTTGTGTAATGGAAACGGCTTTCTAACTAGTCGTTTATTTACTTCTCTGAAATCAGTTAGAAAGCTTACAGTTCCGTCTTTCTTTGCTGTGATAAATTATGGGACGCCCATTCTGACTTGGGCTGAAACTCTAACACTCCTGTTCAAGTCTTTTATAGTTGTTTCTTTGCTAGATTTGGGTACTGGATATGCCCTGCCATGAAATGGTTTTGCGCCTTCCTTGACCTCAAGGGACACGGGCTCTGTGTTCCAATCACGTAGTGTTCCGTCAAAAAGTTCCTCAAATTCTGTGAGCAACTCCAGTAACGAATTTCGGTCTTAGAGACTAAGCTGAATACAATTGGTGCTAACAATTGATTGGAGGGCTGTCTTCTTATAATTTGCATCTAGGATTTTAACTACGTGCTGTGTCGCTTCATGTGTACTTTGCGGTTCATTTGCCATGCTGTTGTTTACAGGCCAGGCTTTATCCATGTTTGATGGGGTCAGACTATTGATGTCTCTCATTGGCAAAATGAAATGATCAATGGTAATTTCTTTTGTTCGAAAGTCTAGAACAATTCCAAGCTCTTTCATGGTTTGACATCCAAGAATATGAGGTCAAACACTAGCTTGGTAATCTTTTTCTTATTGTACTCTACTACGTTTGGATCACTATGAAATCCTTACTGTTTGAATACTCAAAAGCTTTAAGTTAACTTGACTCCTTCCTTTGGTTAGGAAGCTCTCATTTGATGTGTGCCAAGACTTTTGCACCTGCCTAGTCATAGGGAAAGTGTTTCTCCGTTCCTTTTGCATGGATCAGGAGGTCACCATCAGATCCACTGTCTAGTAGGCTCCTGATGACTGTGTAACTTGTACGACACCCTGTAGAGTGTTTGATGTTCTTACGGACTGGATTTTCAGTCATTTTATAGCGTGCTGTTGCTACTACAGTAGTGACCCGCCATTCTTTACCTGCCAAAGGGGGGTTCACAGTATTGAAAAGGTCACCTGCCAGATCAGGGTCCAATAATTCAGCAATTGTTTTGCCCTGTGTAAGGTTGGCTGGAAGATTTCCTAGGTCTTCAGGTGGATTCAAATTGGTGCTGTTTCAATCAGAAAATGTTATATTGGGTATGTGGGGAAGTTTTAATTGGACTAAGATAAGAGTTCATCATGTCATTACAGTTGGATTTGTTACATAAATTCCTAATACTCCACAACCCATCATCTTGGGATATGTCGTGATGCTTACTCTTCTTTTTGTTGATAGCGCATTTCAATCTCTTGTTGGATTTTGTAAGTTTGTCGACTTTAGCGGATAGCTGCACATATAGCTATTTCCTCCTCAATCAGGTCTCTCTTGTCCAAGAGAGTTTCCACTTAGTTTTCTTCCCTTGAAGTTTAACTTCATGGTCCCATTGGAGTCATCCTTCCTGCAGTCCAAAGTGTTGTGGGCGGTATGTATGCCCCCATGTTTCTTGCAAAGAGAACAGTATTTCTCTGTGCGACGTTTCATCGGGTCTCTTGGGTCCACGTGAGTTTCCATTTGGTTTTCTTCCCTTGAAGCTTGGCTTTGAGGTCCCATTGGAGTCATACTTCCGGCAGTCGGAAGTGTTGTGGGTGGTATGTACCCCCCCCCCACACATTTCTTGCAGGGAGAACAATACTCTCTATGCAGCGTCTCTTAGGAATTGGGTCACTAAAAGAGACCATCTTCTTCCTAGATGAGCCGTTAGACTTGGCTACAGTCTTGGGTCCTTCTCCAACCTTCTCGGTGGGGTAGGCCTTCTTGATGCATTCAAGGACTTCGAGAAGTTCCCTGACACTCTGTGGTACCAAGGCTCCACTGAGCTCATATTGGTCCTGCCAGTTCCTAGGAACCATCCTGAGGAGGTGGCTTGCCAAGTCAGCATCATCAAACTGCCTGCATACTTTCGTAGACTTTGCAGCCTTTGAAGAGTAGAACAGGCACGACAAGAGTTCCACATACCTGTTAAGGCATTGGATCCTCTGCACAAAGTCCCTGATGGGTACCCTGTTTGGTTTTGTCAGCCCATTGCTGATATAGAAACGTTCCCGCTCCGCTGCATCAGTCCTAAAGACCGTCTGGTTCAAGATGCCGGGAGTTTTGTGGGATGCTCGGTCCCATACACATCTGTCCAGGGTTTGCAGTTGATTTGCTCCCCGACGATGGTGGTCCAAGAACAACAGACAGTCTCCAACAGTTGAGTGGAGTACTGAACAAAGATTGCTTGGCCAGCGGACACTATGGCCTCACTGGTGCGGATTTTGGCAGCAGTTGCCATGTTCCACGTCTGGAGGATGGGGAAATTTTCATCCGTTGCCTTATACTTGGATTTGGCCGCAGTGGCCGCAGTCAGTTTTCCTCAGCCTTTTCAGCTGCCTTGCAAGCTTCCTCATAGTATGTGTCTAAGCATCGCTGGGAAATTATTTCCATTGAGGTCTAGACATGGTTGAGGAACTGTTCATGGCTTCCCTCATCAAAGACGGTGACAAACAAAGTCATTTTGTTGGAGACCTTGATTTTGTTGACCACCTTGTGGGTGTTCATGGCAGTGGGAATGTAGGAGATAGGCGGCTTGGACCTCCCTGAGCTCCTCTTACACTCTTGTGGCTTGAGGCCTTCTGTGCTTGATTTACTTGTCGACATGCTCTCAATTGCCTCTCAAGGGGGTGTACTATTGAATAAGGCCTTGAAAAAGGTCTTTGGTGCCCTGTGGAGGTTAGCTTGAAAAAGAATTTTTATTTATTTATTTATTTATTCATTTATTTATTTATTTATTTATTTATTTATTTCTTTCTTTCTTTCTTTCTTTCTTTCTTTCTTTCTTTCTTTCTTTCTTTCTTTCTTTCTTTCTTTCTTTCTTTCTTTCTTTCTTTCTTTCTTTCTTTCTTTCTTTCTTTCTTTCATTTATTCATTCATTCATTCATTCATTCATTCATTCATTCATTCATTCATTCATTCATTCATTCATTCATTCATTCATTCATTCATTCATTCATTCATTCATTCATTCATTCATTTATTTATTTATTTATTTATTTATTTATTTATTTATTTATTTATTCATTCATTCATTCATTCATTCATTCATTCATTCATTCATTTATTCATTTATTCATTTATTCATTTATTCATTTATTCATTTATTTATTTATTTATTTATTTATTTATTCATTTATTCATTTATTCATTTATTCATTTTATTCATTTATTCATTTATTCATTTATTCATTTATTCATTTATTCATTTATTCATTTATTCATTTATTCATTTATTCATTTATTCATTTATTCATTTATTCATTTATTCATTTATTCATTTATTCATTTATTTATTTATTTATTTATCCACGATCCACGATTCGATTTATCCCCCCCCCTTTTTTTTTTTTTTTTTTTTTTTTTTTTTTTTTTTTTTTTTTTTCAACGACCATTATCCACGATCCGCCATTTATGGTTTGAGGGCGAGGAGTTTGTTTATTTATTTGTTTGTTTGTTTATTTATTTATTTACGATTTACTTTATTTATTTATTTATTTATTTATTTATTTATTTATTTATTTAGTTTATTTATTTATTGATTTATTTATTGTTATTTATTTATTTATTTATTTATTTATTTATTTATTTATTTATTTATTTATTGATTTATTTATTTATTTATTCAGCGATTGAGCGAGCGAGCGGGGGATTTATTGAGCTTATTTATTTGAGCGGATTTGGCATTGATCGAGTGGGCGACGGCGATTTGGTCCTTGTTTATTTGTGGTTTGTTTATTTATTTAATTGAGCGATTTAGCGAGAGGAGTGAGCGAGTGAGTTTAGGAGTGGGGATTTTAGGAGTTAGGAGCGAGTTTAGCAGGAGTGTTATTTAGTTTTATTTATTTAGTGGGATTTAGTGGGATTTATTTAGTTTATTTAGTGGGAGTGGGAGGAGGGAGTGGAGTGGGAGTGAGTGAGTTAGTGAGGGAGGGAGTGGAGTGGGAGTGAGTGAGTGAGTGGAGTGAGTGGGGGGAGTGAGTGAGGAGTGAGTGAGTGAGTGAGCGAGTGAGTGAGTGAGGGAGTGAGTGGCGGAGTGAGTGAGTGAGGGCGAGCGGGAGTGAGTGAGCGAGCGAGTGAGTGAGCGAGCGAGCGGCGAGCGGCGAGCGGGAGCGAGCGGCGGCGGAGCGGCGTGAGTGGAGTGGGAGTGGAGTGGGAGGAGGAGTGAGGAGGAGTGGGAGGAGGAGTTAGGTTAGTTAGGAGTTAGGAGGAGTGAGTGAGTGGGAGTTGAGTGAGTGGGGAGGAGGAGGAGTGAGTGAGTGAGGGAGTGAGTGAGTGGAGTGAGGGAGTGAGCCGAGTGAGTGAGTGAGTGGAGCAGGAGTGGGTGAGGAGTGAGTGAGTGAGTGAGGGAGGAGTGAGTGAGTGAGTGAGTGAGTGGGAGTGTAATCTGTTTGATGAGGTGTTGGAGTGATTACGAGCGAATGAGTTGTATTATGATGAGTGATTGGAGTTATTGATTGGGAGTAGAGCTTGAGCGGATTAAGATCGGATGATTGAGTGATTGCTACGGTTAACGGAGTCGGATTGAGTGATTGAGGTTTAGGACGGAGTGATGATGGATTTAAGATTGAGGATGGTGATTGGAGGATTGAGTGATCGGTTTAATCGAGCTGGCTTTGACCGAGCATTGGCTGATGGATGGACCGTCGAGTGGTTGACGGTGACGGTTTGATTGAGGATTGCATGATTTACCGAGGATGTGATGTGATTGGATTGATTGAGGATTGATGATTGGTGATTGAGCTTGATTGAGTGATTGAGTGATTGGAGTGATTGGAGTGGATCATGGGACTGGAGCACTGAGCGATCATTGAGACTGGGAGAGGATGAGTGATTGAGTGATTGAGTGACTGTGGTTTTGACTTGATTGATTGAGCGACGATTGACTGAGTGATTGGTTGATTGAGTGCTTTGAGTGAAGGAGTGATTGAGTGACTCAGGTGACTGATGTGATGACTGTGGTGGTGGATGAGTGTGGTGGTGGGGTGAGTGGTGGACTGAGTGATGGAGCAGAGGTGAGTGAGTTGAGGTGGTTGGGGTGCGTGGGTGAGTGAGTGATGAGAGGTGATGGGGAGGTGAGAGGGGAGCGTGGAGGGGAGTGGTGGAGTGGGAGTGGGTGTGAGGTGGTGAGTGAGGTGGAGGGAGGTGAGTGAGGTAGGAGTGGTGAGTGGAGGTGAGTGAGGTGAGTGGAGGTGAGGTGAGGGTGGGTGAGGTGGGTTGAGGTGGGGTGAGGGTGAGGTGGGGTGGGTGGGGGTGAGATGGGGTGAGGTGAGGGTGGGGTGGGAGTGAGGTGGGGTGAGGTGGGGTGAGTGAGGGTGGAGTGGGGTGGGTGGAGGTGAGGTGGAGTGGTGGGGTGGAGTGAGGTGAGGTGGTGTGAGGTGAGGGTGAGGTGGAGGTGAGTGGGGGGTGAGGTGAGTGGAGTGGGTGAGTGGGGTGGAGTTAGGTGAGTTGGGTGAGTTGGGTGAGTTAGGTGGAGTTGGGTGAGTTAGGTGAGTTAGGTGGGGGAGGTGAGGGAGGTGAGGGAGGTGGAGTGGGGTGAGGGAGGTGAGAGAGGAGTGAGGGAGTGGAGAGAGTGAGGGAGTGAGGGAGTGAGGGGAGGGGAGGGAGTGAGGGGGAGGAGGGAGGGAGGGGGGGGGAGGGAGGGAGGAGGGAGGGGAGGGAGGGAGGGAGGGGAGTGAGTGAGTGAGTGTGGATGAATCAGGTTCAGGTCCTCATTTTAGTTCACTTTGTGAAGTTGTAAGAACTGTCACCAATCTGGGTATGTTGTCACTTCCCTAATGGATAAGAAGAGGGCTGATGAATTTCTAAACAGAGGAGGAAGCAGATGCAGACTTTGAATATGAACTTCACTATATCATCATCAACCTTTTATAATGGCAGTTGCCAACAATTGATCAGATGAAATTGTTAAATTGAAGTCTGGTATCATACTACTCAGGTTTATGATTCAGTAACAATTAATAGTAGTAAAAGCATAAGAATAAAAATAGTCTCACAAATGTTTTTTTATTCAAGATCCAGATTCTAAAAATCTGGAATATAACTGGAATGAATCTGCAATGGATCTGTGATGAATCTCAAATCCAAGAACATAAATAGTGCACCAAAACATTCTTGACAAACAACATCATATCCTCCTTTTGTTGGTAGCCATTGATTTGTTGGTATATCACAACTGCATCCATTATTTCATATATCTCTACCACCAATCAATGGCGGTTGTATTCTCTTCCCTACTGACAGTGTCAGTAATACTCATCCACACAGTCATCCACCGCAGTGTTGATAAGTGCACGGAAACTTGGTACTCTGTTGATTTTTGTAGGGCATTCAATCTTCTTGGAGTTTATCTGTCTCCTTTTTGGGAGTACTTCCTCTTGTTGCTATCAAACTACATATGAAAATGCAAAGATGAGTCTCACAAAAGAATAGTCAATATGCCATTTGAAAGTTATGTCCTTTAATGAGGAGAAGAAATAACAATTTGGATCAAGTATACAATCTTTTGAGCCATTGGTCGACAATATTACAGGCTGTATGGATGGTGTTTCATTTCAAATGAAATGCCAAGATGATGGACTGGTTCCAAATAATAATGTATTGTGGGTTTGACTGTGATACCATGGTGAATAATACTTTTGCATGCGGAGAGGATGGTAAAGTACTCGTCTCTGTGACAGCACAGTGATTGCACAGCTCACTCCATTTATGAAGGAGCACACTAGAGAATATAAAATTGTGTGTTGAACAGCGGTTTCCAAGGAGAGCTGATGCTCATCAATTTTTTGCTGGTGAGGTTTCAAAATGAACAACATGTTTGTTTGATAAGAAGGTCCATGATAATATGCTAGAATCAGCAATATTTTCAAGTGAGTAGGGATACTTGGACAACAGGCAACATTCCCATTGTGTAAGAACAGCTTGCCAACCAATTTAGAGAAATGCCAGCTAGCCCATGAATGTATTGTTGTTGATCCAATCTATTCTCAAATTAAGACTGTGTTTTCCTCAGTACAAATGGATTCAGGTATTCTCTGGCTATAGTGGCATTTGAGAATATTGTAAAAGATCATGTATTGACAGCTGGGGCATTGCTTTCAATGTTCATGATAATGAACTTGTTTGGTCTTGAACTGGATGAAAAATAAATGTGATCAGAAGCTTGCAACAATTTTGGCAGGGAAAGAAGTAGAGTACAGAGCCATGAGCAAAGCAAGGAAACTATTAAGTGCTTTGACATGATGGAAAAGTGCTTAGGGCACTGAACGAATACACAATGTATCACGCCCAAAGAGAGAGGCAAACCTACCAAAGAAATGAAGAATTCACGACTGATGAGAATAGATTGAGGAGTCAGCCAGCCTCTAATTCAGGTGTTGGCAGGGACGCCTTGAATATCGAGGGATGGTATGACTCTAGTAGATGGTTTGAAATAAAAGCGGCATCTAAAGAACATCTAACTGATACGATAAGTTGGTAATTCGTTGAGATATTCCGCTTCTCTTTAATCCAAGGAAGGCTGAATCCAAGCTACCTCCTCTCGGTAAGAACCCAAACACCTTAATCTCTCCTTCTCCGTGCTAGAAACAGAGCAAACAATATCCTGCAGTGAAACAACGCCACCCTCCCACAACTAGCAGTGCATGTATAAATTGCGATAGTGCCCCATTCCAGTGGAACTCTGGCGCCATGGGGAACACTGTGAGTCTTGCTTTCGCCAATACCCAGCAGCGCCTCCCGAGCTTTGCTACAGCTCTCTCGTGCTGCTCACGAAAGCCAGGAGGAAGATCTACACCACTTTCGATTTTGGACTTAGCTTCAAGTAGTATGGCAATCTCTGACTCGGTTAAGACCTGGCTTGACATTCCTCCATCGCTTTCTCTTTTCTCTGATGGATCTACGCAAAGGTAATGTAGCATTTGCGGAAGGATTTGAAACTCAAACGAGCGAGGGGCCCCACAATACTGACAAGGCGGTGGGAAGGTGGTGAGCTGGTTTCATTTTCATATTGCAACGGAGGTTGGTTGTCTGATGTCAGCCACAGAGGTCCTTCGCTAATTCCATCATCGTCATCGTCTATGCTGGCGGATCCTTGTTTAGTCTCAGGCCAACGTGAATATCGCAAACATTGATCCCGCACATCATTCACTTCCCCGCCAATCGCCATCCTGGCATAAAAGGCAAGTGTTGTTGGATCTGTCACTCCAGTTGCGGCTTCAGCAAAAGCTGAGTTTCCCGTGAGAACATTTAAATCGCTTTGCTCAAGATCGGCATCGACATCTGAGATTTCTACTGATTTGAACAGACCGTCGCTGGCTTTTTTTGCAAAATCATTCTTTGTGGCATGGTGCGATGGTTGGGGTTCCTCTTCTACGACCAACTCACTAGCAAAACACAACGACGGCAAGTATTTCAAAGAAACCGAATTTGCACCATTGGTAGATTTATCTCCGCGTGATTTCTTGGTGGCACGCAAGTATTCTTTCTGATGATCTGAAGAACAGAAAAACTTCTTTTGCTTTGGACACTTCCCACGACTTCGCAGCCCACACACAGCGCATAAGTTCAACTGATCGTTCTGGTTAGTTTTGGCCCAAAAGGCACTCGTGTGCTTGATCCATTCCCCGTCTACATCACCTTTCAAGGGATAGAAGTCATTCTTCTTCGGGAGCTGGCACCTCAACACTTGAATACAATCGGATAAATTGTGCTCTGGTGTGGAATTCATCTCTCCTTGATTCGCAGATGATTTTTCAACGACACCATTAGCGTAGACGACGCAGAACAACATTTCGGACACGCAAAAACATACAGTGACCTATGAAAAGCTGATTCCCGAACATCATCCGCGGGGCAATACAGCTGCGTCACAAAGCACAACGGTGAACCCAACTTATCATCGGTAGATTTCCCACAAGGGCCGCGACATCGCAATATACCCTCAGGCAAATCTCTTGGATTCAACCAAGATGGCCTTCCACCGATTTTACCACCGTCCCAATCGGACCACTGAGGGGATTGATGACCGAGAAGCTGGGCCTCTTTCTCGACTTCTTGGAGGAGCGAGTTGGAGAAACCGAGCTGCATTGCTCGACCTAGTAATTTGTCCCTGAGCCGCACAACATATTGATCTATCTTGCTGTGGTAAAATCTTGTACGATACCACCATATGGTATTGTACCAAAAGGAATAGAGATATTTTGGCGATTCTTCATCACATTCCTGTGTGCCCCACAGTAAAGAAATTTTAAAGTTATGATGATGTGGCGACATCCGGTTCCTGCAGTAAAAAAAACTATCTAGCACAATGGATGGCTGCGGTGAGTGGATTGTGTAGGGCTGTGAGAGGGCTGTGTCAGAGGCTGCGTTAAACAATACAATACAGTATACAATACAGCTCTCAGTATTGTACAGCAAAGTACAGTACAATACAGTATTGTACTGTATTACCAGCAGCCGCTGCAAGATTTTTTGAAGCAAGCTGAATAGAATGCGATTTGTAGGGACAGAGGAAGACATACCATACACTTTAATAATAAAGTGGCTTGTAGATATGTATGGTCCAATAGGATGCCACAGTTGCTGGTCATAAGTGGAGCATACCTAAAAACACATTTCGCAAATCGCATTTACACATTTACACATTTTTGTGTTTTGGCGGGAAAATTTTATGTAAATTTACACAAATTATGTGTAAATTACACAAATCTTGGTCAACGTGAGGCCCTCGTCGACCATTGACACAAATCGCAAATCACATTTACACATTTTTGTCGCACGATGATTGCCATAAAAAATAGGAAAATGGGACTCGCGACCGGGATTCAAATGTGATCTGCGAGAAATATGATTTGCGATTTACGCTTTAGGTGAGATTAATCGTTGCATACACAATTTTATGTAAATGCGATATGTGCAAATGCGATTTGCGAAATGTGTTTTTAGGTATGCTCCAGTACCATAGCAGTTACAAATGGGTGCGAACGCCTCGCGCGGCCAGCGCCGCTGATCGCGATCGCGATCGCGATCGCGTCCATTTGCGAAATCCTTCTTGTTAGACACTCTTTTGTGACACGATAACGTTCCCTTCAGGTTTACAGAATGATTGCTGTATGACTAAAATGATTTGTGACACTTTAATAAATTATCGTAGCTCGAAAAAAATATTATTACGGTGGGAAACTGCCATAGTGTAAATCCGTATTTTCATTATGGTAAAATTATCGTAGCTCAAAAGATATATTATTATTGTGGGAAACTTCCCTAGTGTAAATCTGTATTTTCATTATGGTAAAATAATCGTGGCTCGTTAAAAGAATTTTCATTACTAATAGTCTAACAAATGTTCTAAATTAATATAATTAAATCTCATATATTAACCTCAAAAAATTATGAGCCAAGGTCTATTCACTATGGCAGTTTCCACAATAATAATATATTTTTTGAGCCCTCGATAATTTTACCATAATGAAAATACGGATCATTATGGTAAAACTATCGTGGCTCAAAAAATATTATTATTGTGGAAAACTGCCATAGTGTAAATCCGTATTTTCATTATTGTAAAATAATGGTGGCTCGTTAAAAGAATTTTCATTACTAATAGTCTAACAAATGTTCTTTATTTTCATTATCATAAAATTACCGCAGCTCGAAATAAATTATTATTATGGTGGGAAACTGGCATAGTATAAATTCATATTTTCATTATGGTAAAATTATGGCAGCTCGAAAAAAATTATTATAGTGGGAAACTTCCATAGTGTACATCCGTATTTTCCTTACGGTAAAGTAATTGTGGGTCGTTAAAAGAATTTTCATCACTAATAGTCTAACAAATGTTCTTTATTTTCATTATAGTAAAATTATCGTAGCTCAAAAAAAAATTATTACGGTGGGAAACTGTCACAGTGTAAATCCATATTTTCATCATGGTAAAATAATCGTGGCTCGTTAAAATTAGTATTATCATGGGAAACTGCCATAGTGTAAATCCGAATTTTCATTTTTCTTCGTGGTCAAAAATAATATGTCTATATAGTCGCTTCAAGTTAACAGAACCATTCTTGTAAAAAAATGACACTTTTATGTCCCCTTCAAGTTGATTGTCAATTCAAGTTAACATAACCATTCTTGTACAAAATTGAAATGTTGTTCTTTCAAGCTATCCACAAAGATATAATTTTGAAGGTAGGTAGATATTAAAACACTATGACTACCCATGTAAGTCGAACCAAAAATGAATTATTTACAGGTAAGTTATGATCAAATTGTTGGTTAGTACCTGTTTTGGCAAAAAGTGAAGGAACTGTCTCACTGAAGAAGAAGAGAAAGAAGAAGGAGAAGAAACTTAGATTTTGAAAAAATCTTGACGGTACAGTACAATACACAATACAATACAATACAATACAATACATCTATCGTACAATATTACCAGCAGCCACTGCAAGATTTTTTGTAGCAAGATAGACAGAATGCAATTCGTAGAGACAGAGGAAGACATACTTTAAAAATAATGTTGCTTGATTAATTAAATCACAGTTGCAAATGGGCGCGAGCGCGGCACGCGCTTCTTGTCTACGGTTAATTAATTAATTAAATCAAAGTTGCAAATGGCGCAAGGCGCAGCACCCATTTTTAAAGTAGATTATATATAAGATAATATACCTAGTTTGGTATAGTTCCCTTTTAGTTTGCAAATCGTTCTTGTTAGACAATATTTTGTGAGAGTATAACGTTCCCTTCAAGTTCACAGAACCATTTGTGTAATTTTTTGTGACTCTTTAATGATGCCTTCAAGTTTACAGAACCATTCTTGTGACAGATGTTATATGTCATAGCATTATTCTTTAAGCTATTCACAAAGATATAATTTTAAAGGTAAACAGGAATTACAACATCATGACTACCCATGTATGTCGCCCCGAAAAATAAATTATTTAAAGTTTAGTTATCATCAAATCATGTAAGTACCTGTTTTGGCAAAAAGTGAAAAACTGTCTCACTGGAGAAGGAGAAAAGTAGAAGAAGGAGGAGAAGAAGGAGGAGAAGAAGGAGGAGAAGAAGGAGGAGAAGAAGGAGGAGAAGGAGAAGGAGAAGAAGAAGGAGAAGAAGAAGGAGGAGGAGAAGAAGAAGGAGAAGAAGGAGAAGAAGGAGAAGAAGGAGAAGAAGGAGAAGAAGGAGAAGAAGGAGAAGAAGGAGAAGAAGGAGAAGAAGGAGAAGAAGGAGAAGAAGGAGAAGAAGGAGAAGAAGGAGAAGAAGGAGAAGAAGGAGAAGAAGGAGAAGAAGGAGAAGAAGGAGAAGAAGGAGAAGAAGGAGAAGAAGGAGAAGAAGGAGAAGAAGGAGAAGAAGGAGAAGAAGGAGAAGAAGGAGAAGAAGGAGAAGAAGGAGAAGAAGGAGAAGAAGGAGAAGAAGGAGAAGAAGGAGAAGAAGGAGAAGAAGGAGAAGAAGGAGAAGAAGGAGAAGAAGGAGAAGAAGGAGAAGGAGAAAAAACAGCTCAGTTTCAATACAACTAAGATTTTGAAAAAATCTCAACAATGCAAAAAAAATGTATTACAATAGGGCTCAAGGAGGCTCAATAGGGGTAGCCAAAGTTTCCCTACAAGTCAGAATTGACTTTGACCCACTATTTGTCCGATAATTTTGGTCACTGATGCTGCCTCAATACTCAATATCCACCCCGTAAGACCTGTCCAACATTGCACAACCCTTTGGGACTATCAGGGGGGTATCTCAAGGGCTTAAGGCCAGCTCAACGAGTCCTAAGAATGGAGCAAAGGCAGCTGCAATTGCATGTTGTTCAACACAAAAATTGGCATAATGGTTCAAAGTCCAACACTTAGAACTCGGTACGTTTTCTATGGCGTAAAAAATGTCAGATATTGACAGCCCCCATAATTCACAAAAAATCAGCTAGCACGCACAGTTCTCACACACCAAATAATATATGTCGTGTTTGCTTTTTAACAAAGGCAAAGCAAAGAGTAACAGCACATCATGCTCCCAATTTTTGTCCGAGCATCTGTAGCTCTTGGTCAGTTCATAATGGGCGCCACTCACTGTCATTCTCGTCCTATAATTTATTGCAAGCTTTTGTTGATATATGCTTTAAATTGTACTTTCAATGGTGTGTTTGCCCCTTGTCTCTTGACACTCTGATTGCTTGTTGTTTGTGTCCTGAAGATTGACGACACTGTGATTTTACACTCACTGCTCTATGATTTTATGTTAAAAACACAGTCACTCACTTGTAGCTGCCCTGGTTTTGTTGTTGTGTGCTTTGAACTTGAATTGTTAATGGTTTACTTGTTTTCTGTTAGTAAAACTTGCTGCTGATTGTCATTGTCATTACGACAGTCTACAGTCTGCAATGCTGTGACTTTACACTCACAGCTTGCTGTTTGGATGCTTGGACATGTCTCTACTCCATGCTGTTGTGCTGCCATGGTTGTGTGCATTGACATCCAATTTTTAGTGATGTGCTTCTTCTCTTGTCTCCTGGTGGTGTCAGTTTTATTTAACTGTGTGCTTAATTTTACTTCTTGTTACTAAATACCGCACATCCGAATTGTGCCATCCCTCCACCCCCTGCATGTGTTGCAAATTCCACTAATCCATTGACACAATCCTTAACATCAAATTCAAACTCACCCTTTGCTTCTTCCACTGTTGTGTTAACTTGGAGTCCATCCTCCCCCTCAACATCATTTGCAGTTGGGGACGCTGTAGGAGATGGACAAGCCATCCACTCTACACAGCATGAATGCAATTTGTGTGGGTCCGTGGGCATCCTCGGGTCATTATTTGACTGATTCTTGTATTGGATGTCAGTCAAACACTCATCCTTGCTGAAATTAGTAAACAAATGTTTGCTCTCATGTCCATATTTGTCATGGAGCTTTTTGACACCTTCAATCTTCTCCCCAACAATTGTCTTTCTTACATTTTTATTCTTCTCTAACTCGCAGGCCTCCTTTCTCATATGATCACATGCTTTCAAAAATCTACAGTCTCAAAGGGAGTGGATCAATTGTTCGCCATCACACCGGAGGAAAATTTCTTTGCTTTCTTGAGGTTTTGCAGAATCCTATAACCTTTCCTCTTCCTCTCGTCTGCTGTTTTTGCCTGTGACGATCTAGCTTGCTCAGCAGTCATTTGATTAAGAACATGTGCTGCCAATCATTTATAAATATTTAGGCTTATGCTTCCTTCAGAAGAATTGTTGGAAGTTCCATTGGTGAGTGGTGCAATGGAATCATCAATCGGCTCCACATGCTCTAACAACTCTCTGTTTGGCATGTTCCGTCGACAATCTGCGAAGCTTTTCGGTTGGAATTGACATTGCCAAAGGACTTGTAGAAGACTCTGTCAATGAGAGGAATGATGACAGATGGCCCAATGGTGAACGGTCTGCAATTGATGTGTTTATAAACCATCATCCACTCTTTTATTTTTGTCCACTCAATATTGAATTTCCCATTTTGTTCTGATGCATCCAAGACTTGCCACAAGACAGTTGCATTGCATAAGGAACACCAATGCAGACTCTCCATTTGTGATCATAATTGTTGATGTATGAAACAAATCTTGGGTCCAATCTGCTCTGGTAACCATCCACAATCAGCATTGGGGTCGGCCCTCCCTGATATATCTCGAACAGTTGAAGTGTGTCAAATTACTCCAGTATTTCAACAAGAATAGTGCCAGAAATTCCACCACTCTTTGATGTAAAGGTAAAGGCGGCCTGCCTCTTTCCCCTGTACTTGTACTTTTTCCCTTCTGGATAATACTTACTCTCGCCAATGTTCAATTCCAAATCAACTTCTCCTTTTTCATTTGGAATAGGATTCTTAACTGTGATATCAATTTCTGTTTTCTATGTCACTGGGACTTCTTCCTCTTTGTGCTGGAATATTATGATACAACAGACTGCTTCACCAAAGCTTGGAGTAAAGGGCAGAATTGTAAACCTGTGGTCCGCAGTGCTACAAATGGTTTGAGCTCTAGTAGCATCTTCGAAAAATGAATTTTCTGTTCCCAACACTTCCGCCCTGCTTCTGGTTTGTTTCATCTGCAAAAAAGGATCTAGAGATGATCTATCTTGAATTCATGTGCCCAAACCTCACACACACTTTCACCTCATTTCCTTCTTGGTCCATGTACACAGGATTATCTCAAGGTGATGCAATGTGTCCATTGATCATTTCATCATAGATATACTCATACATTTGCTTTACATTTGAAAGCTTTGTCAAGTCCGCATGGTTCAAAGCAAACTTTCTCCCTTCATTGAGGCAATACAGCT
>JABMIG010000426.1:0-86721 GCA_013187285.1 Cyclotella cryptica
CCAGTAGGTATCCTTGGCTCATGTCAGGTCCTTACCCTCCACGATCTCAAGGTCAAACAAGATCCCACTATCTCCGCAGCAGATTGTGTGGTACTCATTCCCAAAGGGATGAGGCTTCCTTGGACAAAAAACCCAACCAGGACAAGTCCAACGAGAGAGCCAGATAGATATGGACTCATCAAGACAGACGATACATGATGGGATGAAGACAGCAGCCATGTTGTCCTTCCAAGCCTTCATCATCTCTCCAACTTCCCAAAACCTGTCACGGATTGCTGGAGGGTTTGGCTTGTATAGGCGGAGGTGTGAGAGAAGGTCTTCAAATCAACGTGGCAACATGTATTTTGCCAGACGGTAAGGGCACGGTGCATTCTTTTCATCGTAGTCTCAATTCGTGAAGAAGTCACGATGAGGAAAGCCAACAACAGTGGCAATTAGAAGCCACATTCCAAGAAAGCGGCACAGCTCGCCAAAACTGGTTGGTTGAAGACCGGCGGCATGGAGAGAGTCACTTGTGTTCTCCACAACAGAAGTCTTGAACCATTCGATGGGGAAGAGCTGCAGGAAGAACTCAAATGAAGTCTTGGAGCCGGGTTGCAAGTTGTTGAAACCTGGCGGAAGCATTTGGTTTGTCATCAGCTTGCGCTGACAAACACCATTCCACGAAAAGCACTGGCCTTCAAAGAGGCCAGAAGACTCATCTCTTGGTGTCTGAGTGGTCTTGGGCACGTTTTCAGGGGCGGGGCATTGTCATCATCAACAGCAAGCCCCTGGGCCAAGACAGTTCTGATGTCTTTGGCCACATCGCCAGTTCGTCGAAAGTCGAACTCGGTACCTGCGTTCTCCTCTGTGGCGACTTCTCCTTGGGGAGTTGCAGGTGAAGGAGGAGCAACGTCGAAGAATAAATCAGACGGGCCCTCCTCAACGACCTTAACGTATCGCTTTGCAGCGTAAAGCTCCACGTCCGGGAACGATTCGGACTTGAAAAAGCAAGCAAGGAACTTGTTGCCGTTTTGCGTCACCTCTCCCATGCGAACATCAATCAGATCACACAGCCGCTGTCCCGCCACCTTGTTGGGAAAGCGCTGGTCAATTGATGCGCTGGGACGGAGGAAGCTCAGCAGAACAGAGCATCGTGCATCAACGCCGAGAGTCTTCCGATTGGGTGGCATGGTGTCAGTGTTTTGATGCTTTTTTTACGTAGACACACACGTAGATTTAGTACCAGGTGGATGCCAACGACTTCGGCGAAAAAAATTATGAGCAAAATCATCACAGAACCGCCCCACAGTGCTGGTTCAGTGAATAAAAAGTCTATCATGCAACTGGCATTTGACCGCCAAACTTCTGGTGGTCCTTCTCAATATAGTGTTCTATACAGCACATTATTGGTTTAAAGATTGACCAATTGGAGCAATACTCAATCGTGCCTCTGCGGACAGGGTAGATTCGCTCTGATAGGGTGAAACTACCCTGTTGTGTCACCAACCGTTAAAATTAGCAGCAGCCTCCAATTTTGGTAACAAGGAACAAACGCAGTAATTACTGTAGGTTCCTGCAAAGTAATATTAGGATAAATTTTGTCAAAATGAGTCTTATTTTGTGATGTCACAGTGTCACACTCCTTAAGTATTATAAAAAGTACTTAAGTAATTCTATCACAGTAATTTCGCTACCACGGTAATGACGTTACTGCCAAAATTACAAAATATTCTGGCGTAAGGCAGAATTCTGACAGCATTTCTCCGGAATTTACAACCTAGTTTAAATATAAGCAGTGTGGTGCTCGGGATACAAGGAAGAAGGATGAAAAGAGTGCGTATTCTGTAATGACTTCACCTCCAATTTACTCAGGTTAAGACCTAAGTATGGCTTAGACCCCAAGAAGAGGAAGAGAGATGAACATATTAGTGATGGTGATGAAGGGAGTGACATAGAATGAGAAATGGTTGTTAGGGGAGAGACGTGCCTTAATTAGTTGTCTGTTAACATTTTAAACTGATTTATGACACATGCCACGGAATAACTAACATTTAATTCTCTTCATTGATTACGGAACTTGTGAACGTAGTGCACTCCTTAGCTTGACCAGGGCAGAACATGCACAATGTCTTATAGGTGTGTTCATCTTTGCAAAGGTACGTGGCTGTAGTGAATAGCGCCTCATGATAAGAGACCTGCCATCCTTCAATTGGTGATTCAAGAACAATCTGGCGGACATGCTGAGCACTGTACTGGCTACTCTTGAAAACCAACAACAAATGAATGCTTTGGTCCTCTTCAAAATGGACAACCTTAGGAGATGCTTCCTCCTCTATCTCATGAAAGGATGTATTAACCAAATCATCCTCTTCCTCATTGTTTTCGCTGTCGCTCCCCTCTCCCCTCCCCCCACCATCTCGGTGTCCAGTGTACTGACCTTCATCACTAGGGCGAATAGACACAAACTAGAATGCACACTCTGTTGTGCCTCCCCAGCACACCATACTCAGTCCGGATGAAACACCGGTACAGAACATCTTTGTGCTTGTTGCTGCTACTCATTGCAGTTGTGAGAACAGAGAGTTGACCTGAGAGGGTGTCTTGGTGGAGTGAAACCAAGCATGGATCATGTTGGCAATCGCAGCAGACAACCATGGTCGCTGCATTCATGAGATGAGGTAGAAGAAGGGATGAATCATGAGACTTCTGGAGAGGATTATAAATTTGACAATAGGTATAAAATGCAAAATAGAGGTCCTTATCTAGAAGACAAATGTTGAGAACATAAAGTTATCAAGATCGCAATCGTCTATATATGGCAACATTTGGGAAAAAGTGAAAACGTCACTTCTGCACAATTGTCAGTTTGTTTATAATATTAGTTACTGATTGTCAACATGTTAACACAATATTGGCCAAAAGTTCGTAAGATGGTTAATAACACTGTAATGAATGGCTATGGTTGTAAGGTGTCCTGAACCCCAGGATTTTGTTGATTTTGCCATAGCATGGTACATCAGTAAACTCTAAAGAAATATATCCTCGTGCAACTTTCTGATTCATGTTTTTGGCAAATGATGGATCTATGTAAAGCCGAGCCCAGTTATTTTATTTCACTCATCTGTCTCGCCAGCTACGGTAGTGTCCATTGCATAGACGGTAATTTCTTTTTTCCTCTATGCCCTCAGTTTAGTGTACTTGTAGTGTGTGACACAAGTGTAATCAAGCTTACTGACCTCACTGTGCTCAACCTACATCTATCAAGAATGTTCTGCAAAGCAGAATAACCATGAGGCACCTTGGTCCTCACTGATGGGTATGTACCTGTGTGAGAGAACAGAGAAGTAGGTGTCCTAGGGTTGGAGACTGCTAGCAGCTAAGGTAAATCTACATTAAGCAAAGGGATAAGCTGATAGTTGAACAAAGTCCCTAAGAAACTGGGTTACGATAATCAAAATCTATATGAAGTGTACCCAGCCAGAACCTACTACACATTAAACCTAGCTTGTCGCTAGTGCCCATGGATGCTCTGCTGTGGGAGAGAGAGGGAGAGAGCCATAGTGTAGGTATGGAGAGTGTGGATCTATGCCACAAAGGCACAAAGGTGGGCAGGCCTTGGGAGGAAGTACCAGTTAGAATGAACTTTGAACCACGTGATGGACTTTGAACCACGAACGACGGGATTTACTATTCCCACGTGCGAATGTACGGGTCGACCCTCAAAATTCGTGGACACGAGTTGTCAGATAGTCTGACCGTACTTCGCTACATAGTTGCATGAGAATAGCTTGTGTGCGAGAATTTTTATATTGCTTCTCTAGAGCTTCCCATATCTGACATACCTTACTCCGTAGAAAACATACCAATTTCTACGGGATGGACTTTGAACCATTTCGTCATTTTTGGCTTGTTATGGCAGTGCAATTGCAGCTGCCTTCCGTCGAAGCTGAGGACCTGTAGAGCTGGACTTAAGCCCTTGAGATAGTCCCTAAGGGTTGTGCAATCTTGGCTGGGTGCCAGGGATTGGATATTGATGTCACACGAGTGGTCCAAGATATCTGACATCACGTGGTTCAAAGTCCATTCTGACTTGTACCTATGATAGAGGAGCAACACAGCAAAAAAGAAAGAAAGAAAGAAAGAAAGAAAGAAAGAAAGAAAGAAAGAAAGAAAGAAAGAAAGAAAGAAAGAAAGAAAGAAAGAAAGAAAAAGAATAGATTGAGACTACATATACCAGGTATGGTAGTGGAGAGAGTTGGGAATAGCAAGAGATAACTAGACAAGCATAAAATAGAATTATGCTGCCATAGCTGAGAGTGCATCCTTGTGGTGATTCGAGGGACCGTAATTCGGATGGGGAAGGAGGCAGTAAATCAAGGTTGAGAGCCTTGGAAGCTGATCTGCAGTATGAAAATGTTTCTCAGGTACATAAGGAAGGAGTCACTCTTCCAGCAAAGGCAATTCTCGATGACAGAGTCCAAGAAACAGGCTTGATGGAATGGAGTGAGTGCTCCACAGTTTCAAATGAGGACTGTTTGAGGGGGAATTTGTACACATGCTGAGCAACGACCAAAGAAAGGAAGAGACACACTTCCCTGTGATTTTGACAATGAGATGAAGTCCCTGAATCAAAGTAGACAGCTACCAGGCTTGTAGGGCAATGCAAAGTGCAAAGCATGGCCCAGACAGGACATAGGATGGGATATGGGATTGGAAGTGCATTTCCCATAAGTGATGGATTGGAAGTTGTCATTGTTCTTTTGATGACCAAGAGTACTTTACTCTAACCCTACCGATCAAGAGAGAGGTTGAGTATTTCTGAGAGCTGGATGCTGGAGAAATTGTAAAAAGAGAAGTCCTTGGCTAGAAAGTAGATAGCATCGGGACTGGATCATAAATAGGGGGGTCCTTCGGAAGACAAAGACCACTTACGTCCTGATCGCTTTGGAAGATCTGGATGTCCGGGCGGTTTGAGGACGTCGTGTAGCATAGAGAAAGCTTCGCGAGTCAGTCCTGTCATCAACAGGAAGGAAGAGGGGTCTCCAAAATGGAAGAGATGATTCCACGGAGATTTGCAGGGGTGGAGAACAGCTTCCCTGTACAGCCACGTGCGTTCGCGTAGACTGTTGGAATACGCACACAGTGCTAGGATAAGTGCGAGTATCTTCATGCGATGTTGAGTGGAGGAGGCAGGAAGGATCGACAGCATTCTGCTAGCGGATCAATCAGAGTGCGTCATGGTGTCAGAACAGAGTGGTTATGGAGAACGTGGAGGAAAATGGTGATGGGCATCACGGTTGTTTCATGAATTTCGCTGTCAGCATCAGGGAATCACGCAAAAAACGAAATCTGAAACATTTGTAACCGAAAGTAATTGTGGTAGTCAGTTCTTAAAAACTGTCCCAAATCAGTTCTAAAGTATACATCTGGGATTGGATATTTGAACATCTGAACACCTGGAACGATTAAGGTAGTCACCCAGTATTTTGGAATTAATATGAAAATATATATTTTCTGTACCACCCTGTGTACCCCAGTAAAATACCTCCTAAGTGTAAAAACTGTCTTAGATAAAAACTAAAAATATCTTTGATGCCAAAAGGTCTAACAAACAGGAGAAATTATTAGAGAGATGGAAAATTTTCGCTAAGACATTTCTATTTCGGGGTAATGAACTGATTAACAAATTAATGAGCTGTGAATAACACCCTCCTCCTTCTCCACCTGTCCCACCTTTGGTGCCTAGCCCTTTTTGATTCTAAACCCATTCTTTTTGACATCAAACCAAGCACACAAAGATGAGGTATGTGACAATGAAGGGGGGGAGCACATGATTCAAAGCATTAGTAGCAAGCTTCTAAAAACCAATGTGAAAATGGAAGTAAGTATTGTCTCACCTTTCCCCCCAGCCCCTGTTTTCTATGTTCTGGTTGAAAACAACAGAAATGGTGAAGGGTGTATGTCCAGATCATTCTGGGGGTTGGGTCATCACTGTTGGCTTGAGAAGGGACTCGACAATTGAGAAACATTAATGAGGGCAAAAAAATGTGAAGGATCCATATTCACCTTTCCCTCAGTCAAACACTTTCTAATAGTGCCTGTAAGGCGAGGGAGAATGTGACATCTCCAACTCAGTCTGGGAGATGACATAATATTAACATTTGTGTTAATGCATGAGTTCCAATAAAAATGAAGAAATCATTACAAAATAAAAAAGGATACACCATTTCTCACCTTTCACTCGCGGTCCCTGTTCTTTTTTGTTGTTGGAAGTGGACTAGCACTAGCAGCAGTGTTGGATTCGGTATGTGGGCTAGGATAATAACAAGGTCAGTGGTTCGTGAGAAAATATTGTATTGAAAGAAAAAAATCAAGTGATCATTGGGATATATTTATTTCCTTACCTTGCGCTCAACCCCGCTGTGGGTATTTCTTTGTTGAAGTCGCGCGGCAGCAGCAGCGATCCCAGATTCACTCTCGGGGATGAATTCGGAGCATTACGCACTTACAAAAGTGCTGCCGACATGGCATTATTCTGCTGCAGTGTCATGTCCAATTGCGATTTGCTGTTTAAAAATTGCGATGCTGTGGGCGATAGTCGCACTGAAATCAGGAAGGGTTTGTAGTGGGAGAAACACGTTTTTCATTGGAGGGGGCTGTGTGAGAGCAGACGGCTCACGGAGACGATTTCGACATGGTAGCGATCTCTTTTTGTTGCTTTGTTTGATGATGTGTGTCAGCGAGCTCTGAGAGAGATGTGTGTGAGCGTGACTTACTCTATCTATTTTTAGTCACGCCGGTGGTATTTCAGGCCCAACCACCATATTTTGTTAGCAAAAAAATGAGTGGTAATTCAACTGTGGTGACCACCAAAGTGGTATTTAAATCATCTGAATACCGCGGTATTTGGATGTAGTATTATATGTCCTGCATGGGACTTAAGTAAAGCTTACAGAAAATACCACACCGGTGGTATTTTAACATTAATATAGTGGTATGGTATTTATTGGGCAGCATTTCTGTGACATGTCATTCGAAAAAGGATGTAAATCCATTAATTAAAAGTCATATTGCTATTTCCGATAAATTCTCTTTTTCAAGCTATATTACTTTTCTTCGTTCATCAGGCTGTGACTTGGTTGGACCAATAGATAATAGAGAATAGGTTTTTTTATCCCTGAAAAGTTCTATCAGTCTATTCGGCCAAAAATTGATGACTTTGTTCCCTCCAATAGGCCAACAGATAGCCGATCTAGGCCAATCTCTATTCTCTATTCGATTTTAGTGAAATCGAATAGACCAATAGAGAGTGCTATTCGATGGGTCGAAGAGCCTATAGAGAATAGACCAATAGCTTTTTTTTTGTTACCACCACAGACCACAACCACCATCTCAACCCGACAATCGTGAAATCAGGTGACATCTACCATACAATTCCACCACAAACAATCATGATATGCGCACCAACGCATCGCGCAACAAGCGGAAAGCCATCGCAGATGTTGGCACTGTTCTCACAATGGAGAATTACATCACAGCGGGGGAGGAAGATGTTGTCACAACGGAAAATTACTCTGTCAAATCAGAGGCAGGACGCAGAATTCGATGGGTATGGACTTGACTTTGAAGTTTTCGCCACCACCAAAGATGACGTTCGCAACAATCCACCACCCCAGCAATCGTGACAATTGCAAATAACACAGTGCAGAGTGCGGAAGATGGGCAAGCACCATTCACTTGACATGAATGATGGCAACCAACGCAACAATCAAATTGATGACAAGGGCAATGACCCACGTAATCGTGAGTGACTAAGATGGACAACGAACACAACACTTGTTGAATAGTCAGCGACGGCAATGGCAAGAACCAACACAACGATAAAGAAATCGACAACGAATACCACTGTTTCTTCAACAGACAAAAATGCAACAATCAAATGTCAAATTAAACCATAGCAACAATCAAATGGAGTTGATTTTGGGAGAATGCAACAACAAAACAATATTAATTGTTGTGGGAAGTCTCTTCTTCGTGTTGATTGTTGTATAAATGCAGTGGATTCCGGTCAATCAACGTCATACCTGGAAAATTAGTCGTGGCATGGTGGGAGGTTTAGTTCTCCAAGAATATCTTGAAGTGTCTTAATTGCTCCTGGGATATTGTTGTCTTGAGTGTGCTCGAGGATTATGTTGCGGCCGAAATGTTATATCTCCACTAGTTCTTGTTCGGTAGGCAGATTTGCGATGATGCAGTGGAAGTGGTCATGGTCGCGATCTCTCGCGTTGTAATAATATTTTATTTGTATGTTATGTTTACGTGCTTGTTTTTTACACGTTCACATCCAGACCTTCATTCTACATCTAAATTCTATTACGTATAATATTACATCTTTGAATGTTTAAAGGTAGAGTAAATTGCTTTCACTCTATTGGGCTATTCGCTGTTGGAGCGATTCAACATTGTCATGATTTTCGTTGAATAGAGGTTAATTTTCGTCCAACCAAGTCACAGCCTCAATCATCGCGACAAACTCAACAATGAAATTGTTGTTGACAATGCCAAGATCATTGCTCGGTCAGCTTTTCTCTCTCCCCCCTATCATCAATTTTAGTTGTAATAGGTTCTCTAGTAATGGTGTTTGCAGTCTCTATTATATTCTGCACTTTGAACATTTTCAAGGCAGAAATTATCAAATTGTCTATGCCATCACAGAGCCCTTCCATTCTCCACTTCCTGAGTTAACCCACTCAGCAGAAATCATTGAACTATGAATGGACTGACACTAATTTCACTTAGAATCTTGTTGATGTTGGCAAGAATCCTCCTAGTAAACCACCTGATGAAGGTGGAAATGTGTGGATAAAAGAAATAAGAGACAATGGTGTCAAAGTCAGATTCACCGTTGACAACATGTCGAGGGTGGTCTCTCCCCAACAAATGTTGCACTCAGCACATTTAGATAGATTTGCCAGACAAGAAAATTGTGATGGGTGACCACATGTATTGTTGTTGTCAATAAATCATGCAGCCAAGCAAAGAATACGCAACATCAACATAGCAGAGCAACAGGACAAAAAATTCGAACTGTCTACAAAAAACTCTTAGAATCACAACATCGGATGACAAAATCAAACAATAGCAAACTCAGTCAATTAATGGCTTACCTAAAAAGAGGTGGGGAAAGCCATTCGATTGGCTATGGCAGAATGAAGCAGATGCATGCAATAAAACTATTCAACCCACCAAGCAGAAAGTTTTTTGGCTAAGTAGAAAAGAGTCTCTGGATCAAAATTCAACAACACACAGAACAATACTTTACCTTGATATCTCCCTCAAGAGCCTTCTCTCTGACAAAAAGCTTGGCACCTGTATTTGGAGTTGATGTTAGTGTTGCAAAAGCCTGTTTATGAAATAAAATCAATGTAATGGCTCAAATAAGAGGAAAGGAAGATCGGACACACGAGACACTAATCACATCATACAAGAAGCAATGCAAAACTTGGACTCAAAACATTACTACATAAACCAACACACAATCTTGAATGGACAGGGAGTTCTCATGCAACAAGAGAATGACACAAAATTTAACTGACTATCCGCCACTGAACTCTGGCAATGCAAAAATAGGGCAGAGCAAATGAAGACTATACTACAAAACACAGAGGAGGAGATTGGGAATGTCATGAGTAGGAAGAATAGAACTGTGGGCTGAGAGTTCATTGCAGAGTTGATAGCAGGTGGCCCTGGATGAGTGCAACTTGTGAAAAGAATGGCGATAGCAGAATTCATAATGAGTCAAGAAGTACCTCGATACACAGCAACAAAGTCACAACCTACCTTGATTTCTTTCCGCAACGCTTTTCTGGGAAGGAGCAAAGTTATTCAGGACAAAAGCACAATTCATGTTAGTGCATCTTGATGAAAAGTGGATTACTGTCAAGCGGTGAAATCTTTCAACAAGCTGATTATATTTTGGAACCTTACCAACTTACCACAATCAGCACACCAAACATTCAGCCAAGAAGCTCCCGTGTATATCAACTGTGGGGTTTCTCCCCAAAGATAATGGTCCTAAATCAGGGGGGCAAAGCTTTTTGTTAGACTTTTTGAGAGCAGGTTAATACGCAATTGCGAATTGCAACACTTACTACTGAGTGTATTGAGATGAGGATATGTACAATATGTCACAAATCCCATAAAACAGATTGAGGATGAGTGGACAAGAATACTTTGTAGACTTGGAGATAACTGGAAGTAGGAGAGAACATCATGGTGGCAAGAAAAAGTTCCCTATGCTGGACTTTTTCAGGGACATGCTGATGCCTTAATTTGATGCTAAGGGTGAAGAGTTAAGTAGGGAATTGAGCAAAAAGATTGTAATGAGGTATCAACACAACAATGCATCACCTCATGTCAACTAGGTAAGAAATTACCCAATATGTTACCCATGCTGAGAGCCCAAAAATATTACTGAACCCGGTAGTTGCAGTAATTCCGCAAAATTCCTCATTAATTCCCCAACTACGAGTCTAAATTGTGATGTCATAAGTGTCAGTTCCCCCGGTAGGAGTCTTGATTAGTATGTGTCTGTATGTATGGTAATCTCACTATGTGGGGAATCACCTCCTCTCTAAAAAACCTAAATTACCCAGTAATTCTTAATTCCCGGGGAATTTCTGGGTAATTTGCAACCTAGCATGTCAAAAAACAAATCAAACAATGGCAAGAGCCTTAATTTCAGAGATATTGGTTTATCACAAACCAACCTCCGTGTTCACCAACACGTAATGTAAATAATGTTTATCTGTTTCTTTGATTTTCAAAGAAAGTTACCAAAACACAGGTATTGACTTTAATGGCAGGACATTGTAGAAAGAAGAATTGTGGCTGTTAGCAAAAGATGAGTTTGAAAGCTACAGCTTGGAGAAGCTTTTGAGTGCATTTGTTCAAGATGAACAGGTAATCTGTGAAATATCAGAAGACAAAGGAGGGAATGAGCACACAAAAAGTAAGGAGGGAATGCACTTCAACATATGGAAGCTATGATTATTATGGTATTCCAATTCCAATGATGGAGCAAATGGTACAGTAGAAGATGAGAATGGGAATGTGAGAGTGAGAAAGGCAATTGGAGTACATGTTGTGAAGGAATACAAGCAGCAGAGTTGCCAACAGATAGACAAGACTATGCAATGAAATACAATACACAACAAGACAGAGAGTATCTGACAAGGGATGAATTGGTATTGATCAATGATGGTGCAATGGAAATTGGAAATGAAGGAAAGTTACCTGACAATTTCTAAGGGGATGTCTTTAGTAGTTCCTTGATTCAGTGGAAGCAAAAGGAGGGGATGATGTATACGCCATTTGAAAATGAACAACACCATCATTAGTCAGGCGTGTTTACTGGTCAGGTATGCACTGCAAACAAAAAACACCGGTAGACTTTCGGTACACTCTCAAAATGTCAGAGTGTACAGAGAGGTTACCGGAATTTCAAGAGTGTACGGGTGGGTTGCCGTTTTTTTTTCCTATTGTATTAGCCACAGATACATTTGTCACGCTAAGCTTTGAAGCAAAAATAATCTTCGAAGTGTTTGTGTGTTTCATGATTCATATTTTTCAAATCATGATTTACAAACAGTAAGATCACCTGTTGGGTCTAGTTTTGGCGTTGATTCTAGGCTTGATCCTTGATTTTATTTGGTGAAGTCTTATTGGTCCCATTTCTATTTTTGAATTGGTTTGTTTTATATATGTTCTGTCATATTTTTAAACACCCTCAACGTAGGAATTGAATATGAATTTCGAGACTTCCTGTCCCACAAGTATGCCATTTACTGACTATCAGAAGTGACTGCGCCAAAAAATGAGAACACAAGAATAACACATAGGGCTGAAATTTGGTAACGTGTGCCTACATGATTGGTACTTATTCCTTTGTATCACTGTTCCTCACTCTTGCTCGACATTATTGCCCACAACATAAGGTATGATACAATGCCATACCATACTACAACACAGGTGCTTGAACCAGCAGCTACTGTAGGGGGGTGTCCTCTCACTGCTTTCACATCACCTCTATTTTTTTCAATTACATTGATACCCCACCAGCCCATCATGGGAACAGCCAAAACTCAGTCCACAGACTGAGTTTGGGATCCCGCCTGGCACCGCTGTGTTGCCGCGGCGGCTCAATTTTCAAGGTGACTTCTAATGAACTCGTCTTTTTTTCTATTATTCAACTCAGTGCACAACTATTATTTTCAATTAAATATTTATAGGTGTACCACAGGAATGGCCAAAACTCAGGCCACAAACTGAGTTAGCCCTCCCCCCTGGCACTGCCAAGTAGCCAAGAACAATCGACAGCAGCGGGAATCATTTTGGGGTGAGTTATGATGAACTCACCGTTTTTTCACTGTATTTTACACAGCTTGTGTCATTTTTTTGCAATTCATTTACTACAGGCCTACTGGCGAAATGGCTGAAACTCAGCCCACAGACTGAGTTCAGCGTCCTGCCTTGCAAACCAACAACAATTGGCAATGTCGGGTATACTTTCAGGGTGAGTCATTATGAACTCAATAATTTTTACACTTGTTTTGACTACTTCTAATTTTCAATTTATTTATTTTCAGGCCAGTCACGGGAACAGCCGAAACTCAGGCCACAGACTGAGTTTGGCATCCCACCTGGCACCACCGTGTAGCCAACAACAATTGGCAGCGGCATGTAAAATTTTAAGGTGAGTTATGATGAAATCAAACTATTTTACAATTGCTTTGATTTCAGCTTAGTTTCATTTTAATAATGAATTTTCTTCTACCTTGGTGTGGATGGTCCGCAGTATTGTTTTTTAGCTTGGGGCTGAAATTGTGGCATGTGTGTCATTTTGGTGGGCTTGGGGTGTTGGGCGATGTGAGGGGCGGGCCCAGAAATTATATGATGTAGTATGCTTAATATTATTAGTAAAGATAAGTTGCACATACTCTGCTCAATGTTACTGTAGTCCAACAGTATATCAGACCCGGTAGCCCTCCCGTACATTCTGGTAGCCCTCCTGTACGTTCTGGTAACCCTTTGTTACACTTCCGGTAGCCCTCTGGCACACTCCGGTAACCCTCCCGTACACTTCCAGTAACTCACCTGTACACTTCCAGTATGCCACCGGTAAACATTTTTTAGCTACTAAGTAATGCAGCTATAGCCACTACTTAGATTGATATCAATTCTAAGACTTACTGAGAAGTCTGTTTTCCTGTAACAAATAACAATTCCTATCGTAAGTAGAAATAAATCAGAAGACTGGTTTGGGTCTAAAATTTCCGGTAACCCACCGGTAAACACAGGTAACCCTCCCATACACTAGCGTACAGGAGGGTTACAGAAGTGTACTGGGAGGTTACCGGAAGATACCATTCTGGGGGCTCCGGTTACCGGTGCTTTTCGTTTGCAGTGTGTGTGACTATAAATGAACAAGTGTTTGCAATAAAAACACATCCTTTTTTAGAATCAAACAACAAGCCTTCATCCAATCAACCTAGTGTTGTATCTGTCCACATGCTCACCGGATATAGTCATTCACTTCTGTTGGTTTGAAAAGGAGCATGACCTGAAAATCAAAAGGAAACATCCTCATTGAACAAACCAAAATAAAAAGAACTTACCTAGGGGGCACATCATGTGTAATGACCATCTATCAGAGATGTTGATGGACTCTGTTTGTTGCCCTTGTTGGAACTCAACAGTGAAAGCAGGGCAAATGGTTGACAGCAATCTTGCCAATCAATTGATGAAGAGGGGGCATTGTTGTGATGAGTGCTCTGAGTGCACTTGGGGGAGACATTGCAGGAAAAGGCAACAGTCATGGAGATGCACAAAAATGAGACTGCAGCAACCAGCAACTGCAGCTCACATGATGGATTCTGCAGAGAAACAAGGAAACGAGGTTATTTTTTGTTGTCTAGCCTAGATTTTCCACTTGGAATTAAAAATTAAAAGAATTAAGGGTTTCCCTCCTATCCTCTTGACATATCAAAAAAATCTAACTATAAATTAACTAGGTGACATCCTGACAGACTTCTCCACTGGAGGAGAAAGTATCACACAGACAGGGGGAGAAAGGACACCTGACACTCATAATATATAGTAGGTACAATACAATCCACTCCCATTCATACAATCCTCTGGTCTCTTCCATCTCTGGTTTGCCAACATGTATCTCTACATACCTATTTACATACCTACCTACGTACCAACTACCATAAAACCCTTATCATAAGAAATTGAAATGTACAAACAATAAATTTTATGTTACTTTACCCTTTCCCAATGTTAGTGTTCTTAACATGGTGAAAAATTATTGGTATCTTAACAATGCTACCCTCATATGCTGAGGTAGAGAAGGTACCATCTTCCCACCATTCTTGCACCTCAAGAGATGAGTGTATTGGTAAGATGCTATTCTATAATGTGCATTGTGTAAATCATTGTGTTGTGAGTTTTACAGCAAATGCACATAACTTCACAACCAGCTGGTGTTACAGGGTCTTATACACATTTGTGTGTAGCGTTCAAGCCAACCATGTGGGATTTCACATCTAAACTAGGCATCAAGCACCAAAAGGCAAAAAATTACACAAACTCATGGTGCTACTTATAATATATAGCTTCTTATAATCTGGATTTTGCAGCATGCACCTACCATAAAACCTGGTTTATGGGTTCCACAAATGTACAAAAGATACATTTTGGTGGTACTTATAATCCAGTGCAAGTCATCAATTTTAACGCGGTGACAAATATTGGTATCTTTACCAATTACCCTATTTACTTCAAGGTAGCCATAATGTACCCCTCCTGCCATTTTGCCCCATTTGCTCTTCCATGCTGTCAACTGGTCCACTATGTGCGCAACTTGTGTGTTGCCTTCCAACAGCATTGGAGATTTCTCCACAACAATCCCTAGTGACAGGGAGTGATGCATATGGGTGTATTGCTGGTAAGAGGGGGAAACTATCCTTGACGGTTTTAGGTCCATTTGATGGATTTCAATACCAAAAAAACATAAATGATCAAGCAATTAGCTCCATGGAAGTTATAATCTGGCGACAGTTATAAACCGGGTTTTATACTATCGTAATTACTGGTGTATAAGAACCGCAAAATGTCCGGTCATTTTCAAAAGATACAATAAGTGGTTCGTATACTACGAATGAAGTTAGTCTCCCCACCGCAATGAAAAATAAATGTATCTGAAAAAATTACCCTATTTACTTGGAGGTAGCCACTATGTACCCTTTCAACCATTGCTCGTCCATGTGATGTGTGTGTTTGTTGTGAGCGTGATGTGTGGTGAGTTTTCGGTCATAGTAGTGCAACTCAGTGAATAATGGGACCCATGTGGACCGAAACATATGGGCGTATTGCTCCCGATGAGGAGAATCTAAATGACCAATGTTTAGAGTCAACAGGGTGTGTTAAATGGACGAAACGGAAAATGTCCGTCGAAATGGGTCATTTTGCAGTGGTGGTTCCTTTACACTGGCGGTTCTTACACACCAGTAATTACGGTCGTCATTTTCATAGAAGGGGCCAGCGGATACCCCTTTTTTATTCATTTAATTGACACTTTATAGAAGATGAAGGAATCTACATAAACCTGTTTATACCATTGGACTAGTCGAGATTGCCTCATACTGATCTAAGATAGAAATAAGAATTAAGCCAAAAATACTTAATGGTATAAATTGTGTTGTTTACGGTCTGAAAATCTAGTTACGTCATGGATTTTGGCATAGAAATTAGTATCAAAATTTTGTTCAAGATTACTAAATCTCAACCAGCTGAGAAGTAAGTACCACCATATTAGGGGTAGTCAACTTTTTGATTCCAGCTATGACAGCTTGTGGAGTTGATACTCGTACAATGTTGTCATGCATAACTCCAATCAGCACTATCACAGTTAATCCAAGATATTTTTATGGGAATGTTACTTTGTCAAATGAGGTGATTCTAAGCCATTATGATCAGTGCAAAAATCCCACCAATAAGGAGAGCTTCATCTTCCATCCTTCATTGTTCTCACTTATCATATTGCCTTTCCCTCCGCTGTATACTATTGTTAGTGTGATCAAGCTTGATATAACAACAATGATCCTTGTGTTGTCAGTGATTGTTGGATGACAAGTTTGTCTTGTGTGCATATCTCTGGATGTTGATACTCACCAAAGCATCTGCACATTATCTGGGCAGTTGTGAGTTGGCAACAAGGAAAACTTGATATAAATCTTGGTTGTTGATGGATTCACATCAGGATTTTAAATGAGAAGAAGGCTTTCTTGTGTCTGAATTTGTGTTACCAAATATCAAGAAAACAAAATTGATAAAAATAACAGTTTGACAAAGTATTACATAATCTATCCAAAAACAAAAGAAAAATGGAAAGTAAGCAAAAATGAGTCAACTTTTCTTCTGATCAATCTGCAATACTTTGGTCACTTTATGCAATGCATCCTCATTGGATTGGAGTATAATTTTGCCTTCGGTCCAGACCCAGTCTCACACAATATAAAAGTAAGGAAAAGTGGACTGCAAGTGAACTAGAAGTGGACTACAGATTAGTTGTTTGCAAAATCAAGGACCTCTTGTCTTGAGCCTTAAGATAAGGGTAAAAGAAATGTGTGACGAACTGCAAAAATAGTGTGAGCAAGGGACCTAGTTAATGCATCAGCTATTTGATAGTCAGTACTGATAGGCAATATCTTGATAAGGCCAAGGCGTGTGTGCTCCCAAAAATGTTTTTGTTCTGGGGTGTAGGTTGGGGAGATGAGCCAACTCTAGACATCCAAAATTGTCTTCAAAGACTTTCCAGTAGACCCTGGACTGTGACCAAATAACCTTGAAGCTCTTTCCTAATTTCATTCATGAGTTCCATGATGGGAATTATGTCCCATAATGTTGTAGACATGGTGATGTACTTTGCCTCAGTAGTGGAGAGGGCTACTTGGGATTGTAGTTTTGAGGACCAAATCATAGGACATTTTGCATAGAAAATGACCCATCCCTTTCTAGACTTGGCCGTGCTAGGGTTGAGTTGTGCAAAGTCTTTGTTCCAACTGGCTGTGAAGTCAGCATTTCAATTAGCATTCAAAGCATTTGGATTCATTTTGCCTAAATTTCAGTCCCAGGTGACATGTTTTCTTCAAGTACCCCATGTTCCCTTCTTGGATTGGAGGAGTACTTGGCTACCAGATGGCTAGCAAAAAGAATGTTGCTACAAGATGTTTGAGTAAGGTAATTCCATTTCCCAACAACTACCGATAGCTGAAGTTGAAATCACACTCATCGAATCTGATAAAATCCGTGTATGCACCAAGTTGCTGTGTACCTTTGGTGGCTCCTAGTTTTGTGTTGGCATCTTAAATTTGAAAATCATTGATTATTGCATCAATGAGAGCTCTTTGGGTGAACTTAATTTAGTGGCTGATGTGCTTTGTAATCCTGACTCCAGCATAATCTGCTGGATGTTTCTGATCTTCAATATCAAGTCCTGCCTCAGAAATCTCGCCAATGACATTAGATAGTTTCTGATCATTTGGTCCCAAGAAGATCCCATCATTAACATACACAATGAAAATGACATCATCACAGAAAAATACGCACTCATCTATGAGAGAAGGTTAGAACCCTATGCTGCAAAACTTCTCAATTAAGTATGACTTCCAAATGCGACCTGCATGCTTTTGACCATACAAGTTTGAAAGGAGCACCAGGACATGCTCTTTTGAAGAACCGTAGCATGTCTGTATTCCTTTGGGCCAACCCATGTACATGTCAGTTTCGATTGGTCCTTAGGGACTTTGGTTTCACATTTCCCGGACATGTCCTTGGACATGTCCTATGTCCTTAATTTCTCCAGGACATGGTTGTTTGTGGACACACGGACAAGCATCAGTGTTGAGTCCCATGCCCACCCCATGTCCTCAGAAGTTTTGACTCACATGCATTACATAACAGACCTAGGTATCTTGAGTATTTTTGTACCACAAGCTTTACAGATTGCACAAAAATGAATGTAACATACATGTGACAGCCATGTATGTTTCACCTGAAAGTATCAAACAAGGAGCCTTAAGCAAAGTAAACACTCCATGTCCTCTTGCTTCCTTTCATGCCCTTGCTGTCCAAAATTTAGTGTCATTTCTCCTCCTTTCAAAACACTAAAAACACGACATGTCCCAGACATGTCCAGGATGTTTCCAGGACATATCCCTGACAGTGTCTTTTTCAACAATTTTTGGACCTGTACGCAGTGGACATGTGAAACTAAGCTGGGGATATGCTATCAAAATCGATTTTGCAAAGTGATAACGTGAAGAGACTGGCAGTAATTATTATGATCCTTACTGCACAACAGGGGCATATGTTTCAAAGTAATTCATGCTGTAGACCTGCTTTCCACCATGAAGATTGAGTCTTGACTTGTACTTGGTAATCTCAGTGGTCATGAGGTTTCTCTTGTGCCTCATAGACCATACTGATGGATCTTCCGGTACCTATGAGCACTTAATAAGCTTCCACCTTTTGTGCTTGATACGGCCATTGATTTCCTTGATCACGGCCTCTACAAACTCTCCTGTATTGGGCTGTCACAGGGCTTGATAGAAGATAATGTCCCCCATCATTTTTGCATGAAATGCAATAGGATGTTGCATATGTTCTTGGAGACTCAAATGGTTCTCATGTTCTCTATTTAATATTCCTCATCTACTTCAAGGTCAGACAGTACTGCTCTATTAACCATGTAGTGCATTCAACTGTCCCCATAAGTTATCATTGTGACACCATATCCTGCATAACTCTACTCATCTTTCCTACATGACCCCTACTGCTGATGCTGGTAGATGGAGTAGATGATGTATCTTCAAGAGGTGGAGCAAAATCCCCCTCAGGAACCTTCACGGTTTCTATTGAGTGAACCGGAATCACATGGTGATCTTCACTAGACAACCAGTCTTTCATGGTAGGATGGCCGTCATACTTGGTGAAACTGGCTAACTGCTTCCAGTTGGCTGATGTCACAATGTCTCTGTCTGAGTGCTGGGTAATTCCAAAGAAATCATGGTGCCTGTAATGGAACTGGGGAGAAACAGGTTCAGCATTCAAGTTGAGTACCAGATTCATGTTCAGTGTGTGAGTTGGACTCGGGCCTAGATTGACACCTAGACGAGATCGTGGTGACCACTTGGGTATTGTATTGTCAGCTGCTAGGCTATTTTGAAGGGTGAATACTGGGCAGCAAAAGCATGATTGTCTTTCATTCTGAATCCCACATTGGCACTAGAAAATAATTCTAATCATAATCTGCCATCTAACAGGACTGGCATGGTAGTGTGTATGTGCACAGCCACCCTGACTGCATATGGCCTTAAACAGAAGTGCACTGCACTTGGCCACAGTGCCTTTGCATGGAGCAACATTGTTCTTGCTGCTTCTGTAATGTCGCGAATTGCTCATTTGGCAATGCCATTTAGGAAGTGCGAAATGGCGGCACAGTAAGTTATTGCTTGTTGTTGTTGGCCACAGTGTTGCTTCCATATGTTGCCTGCCAAACGACCATTGTCTGTGTGATATTGCTTGGTGTGCACTCTTTGATCTGCTGCGAATCACTCGAATGCTTGTTTGGCTTGAATTATTTCTTTGGAGGTTAGCAATGACACGACATGGACATAGCAGAGATGGGAATAGTGGTTGATGAAGATGATGGCTGCCTTATTACCCTTGGTGGTAAGGCAACCCTTAAGCTGGGAAACAAAACCGGCTTGGGTGGATTCCATCTGGTTGACTAAAATACATTTACCTGGGTAAGTGGCTTTGTGGACCTTGCTGTTTGCTTTGGATATATTTGCTACAGGCACTTTGGTAATTTTCCAAATAAACAGCAAGCACATCGTGGCTCTTTGACTCTTTTTGGCTCTTTTTGTCTCTTTTTGGCTCTTTCTGACTCTTTTTGGTATCTCACAATTCTTTGCTAAAGCTTTAAGCATTAAAAAAGACAGGTAGCCCAGTCTCTGGTGCAACTGAAGCAACACAGCTTGATTATCCGTTGCTGTCATGGAGTCGTTGGTTTGATCAGCACCAGATTGCTGAGGTAAGGGTAAAAAGGTAAGCGTGTCACGTGTAACTGTTGGTTGTGTGGATTCTGTGCACTTCCCCCATTTGTGATTGCCTGGTTGATGAATTTGGAATGTGTCATTGGAGGCCACATATGGGTGGCCCACATTGCTGATTGGGGTGGTTTTGTCATCTTCATTCACGTCGTCATCTTCCTATGGTTCTGTGTCTTTGAGATTGATATTTTAGTTGGCAATGAAAGATTTGGGGTGATGGAGGCGATGGCCCCCCTGAGCAAAGCATCATACTGAACATGTTGTTGAAGATGAGGTGCTGATACATTGCACGCAAGATATGTGGCCTTGAAAGCCTGGTTGTTAAAGGTGCCGGTTGCGGTCATGAAAGGAGGTGTGTTTGCTGGTGGGTCCAATGGGACAAATTTCCTGCTCATCCTTTGATCCAAAATTACCAACAACCGTTTGCGGTATTTGTTATATAAGTGCCATTGTCTGCATTGATCTGAGCCCAGTGCTGTGGACACAATAGTGTCTCTGGCAATCTTGGGATGTACAGGCCGTGCAGAAATTGAATGGTATGCTGGATGCCCAAATTATCTTGAAGATCAGAGCAGAACATGCCGGTGCCTTGTGATACCAAATCCCCAGCAATTCCAACAATCATAGCTTCTTCAGAAGGTTTAATGTCTCTAAAGTATTCTTACCTTCCTGACGTGGTAACTGAGCAGAGCATATTGATACCAATCCTGAAACAGTCAGTGTCAAACCTGGAGCGGAATGGAGGGGCTGACAACGATGTGGTTGTCGATTGGAAGGCTTGACAGATGGCATGTTTTCCAATATGACAATTTAAATCAATGTGATGCCTCATGTGATATAGATGCAATAATCATTGGAAAGAGCTGCTGATGAGGCGCTCCATGTGAAAACCGGCCAGGTAGATTGACATAGTTATGCAAACGGTGAGTTTTAGAATCTTGAATTTCCATGTCAAATGGAAAAGTGGCTTGGGCTTTCTAAAATGCACTTTGTGCACATGTTTGTACTTTATTCATTGTTTAAAACAGTGATACCAGAGATGTCTCATGCTTGATTGTCATTGTCAATACATCTTTTGAGTGCTCTTGTCTGTGTTAGTTGCATAATTTGAAATCATTCCTCATTTCTCACAAACACACATCAAGAATGTTATGATTGTGCGGATTTCATGGAAGACAAAGTGGGGAGGTCACGGAGTCAATAACAGAGGTAAGAACTAGGAAGATGAGAATGTTATGTGCCTCTGCCATGACTGTTAGCTGTATCGGTCTGCACAATCATTTGTCCTGGATGGATGACTCTGCCAAGTGGACAAGGAGATGCTTGTTGTTGTTGAGTCATGTCCTGCTGTCTACTTGGTCATTTTTGTTGCTTGATGATTGTTTTGACATGGATGGTTCGTTCATGCTCTGGCCCTTGCGGCAATCTGCAGATGAGTGTAGACACCAGACCAGACGGTGTATACACCATTCCATGTTTTGTTGACCTTCTTGATGGTTTTGGGCTCACCTGACTTAGGTGTCCACTTCTTCCATGCTTCGTCCTGCTTTTGTCTTTGCCTGTTGCTTGTATTCTTCTGATTCCTTGTGGTTTGATTGGAAGTTCAATTTGTACTGAATAACAGATTGCTTTGTGGATTATTGCCTTGAGAACTTGCTTTAAGTTGGACTTTCAATTGCTTTGAAAGTTTGTTTTTTTGTCTTTAAACTGTTCCAATTCTCCCTTCAAGTCAATAACTTTTTGCTCCTCGTCTGAAGGAGTACCGAAGGGTAGATCTTTGTTGGAAAGCAACATGCTGTATTTAGTTTTTGCCTTCAACATGATCATTTTTCTGTAGTCTACATTCATCATGTCATTGATGTTATTGTAATAAGCATCTTTCTTTTGATTCATGTACTTCCTGAATTCAGCGCCATGAACATGTTGGTAAGCAGCAAACAAAATGTCTTCCTTGTTGTATGCTCCTTCACCTCTTGCTAACAATTGATTCAGATTCTGCATGAATTAGGAGTTGATCTTATCTACACCACCCTTGACTTGGATGCAGTACTCCGGTAATGCCTTAAGATTGTCTTGTAATGCCTTGTTTGTCGCACCAGTATCTATCGTGGTCATTCGCATTATCTCCTTGTACGCGTGAACACTGTTTGTGCCATTGCCGTAGCAAGCGACTTTTGCTTCTCAGTTGTCAAACCAAAGCTGCCTGTCGTGTTTGACTATTTTCTTCTTTGTTCTTTCAAATGCCTCGATTCCATCTCCTCTTGATAGTCACTCATATACCCAAGATCAAGTTGAACTACAGTGTGCATAAAGTCATAAATGGCATTGGCTTGCGGAGGAATACAGAATGCCTGGACCGACAAAATGAAACAACATGATTTGAAAACATGCAACCAAACATAGTGTAAGCCAATCCCCATGTTGGTCACAGTGCTCTTGGCATGTGCGCTACCGTGGGTAAGGAAAGAAATGAAAATATGAATGTGCTTCCTGAGAGGAATGGGTAGGTTTGAGATATTTTTGGTCAATTATGGTCACTTTCTGCAAATGGTCGCAAGATTTATCAGTTTATATGTTATAAATTGAGACCAAAATACTATCCTGTTTCAATAAATTTCATTATACTGTTTATACCCCAATCAACATTCATTCATGCCAAACAATCCTGGGGTGTGTGAGGGGCGGGTGAAAAAAACCACAGCAGGGCTTTTTGCACTGTGGGAAAAACCCGGTAGGCACTTTATCCACGCGATTATATATATAACACTGTCTCAAACATAACACATTTTTGTGCACAAAAGGACAACACCAGAAATGTTACAATTTTCGCCTATTCAAAAACACATCAAAAATTACTTCCATGAAAACTAACCTTTGCTTGTCCAGCGGTCTGTAACACCCTGAGAATACATATGATCGCGCGAATATATACATAACAACGTCGCAAACATCACCTTTTGTTTGGCAAAAAAAAATAAGGGTTATGTCCATATCTCACCAAGACATCAGAAATCGCAGCATCTCATACTGCTTTCAGACAAAGTTATATATATAACAAATAAAAAAACATACCTTTGTTACAAAAATAACACACACTGAGTTTCATCATTTTCCCTGAGTCCTCCTCTTTTTTGGCGGTGTCCATTCATCAAAATCAGAGGGTATCTCGGGCCAAGCTACTTCACTCCTGTTTTGCCGGGTTGCAGCCATTTCTTCATCATCATGGACCTGCGCCATCCAAAAATATGACAAGAAATTCCCCTGCGCGGTCCAAAAATATCGATACAATACTTCATGCAAATCCAAAAATATTGACACCATACTTCCTGCGCCGTCAAAAAACATCGGCACCATACTTCCTGTGCAATCCAAAAATAGCGACACCATGATGCAGCGACATCAAAAATATTGCCACCATACGTCCTGCGCAATCCAAAAATATCAACACAATACTTCCTTTGCAAATCAAAAAATATTGACATCATACTGCCCGCAATCCAAAAATCGAAGATCCGTCGCAATCCCAAGATCGAACATCCAGGGCAATCCCAAAATATTGAAACCATCTCTCTTGGGTTTGGGTGCCCACCTGTTCTTGCTTTCATCTTTCTTGTTTAAATACATAATATTGTTATGTCTAAAACACATGCCATCAAATATGAGTCACTAGTGTAGAAAGTACGGATTCTTCTGATTAGAAACAATTGGTAAACAAATAATAAATATAATGATAAAAATAATGCAAATTTCCTCCGTTGTCCCTTGCCTCTGTAGTCGGCCCACATCATGCTTGACACCTGAAATTATGTAGATAACAATTTTATGTACATAACAAACTAGTGAGTAGGAGGAAAAGTCATACACATAATAAATCAATTTTGTGCAAACAGAGGATCAGTTAGTCGTCTTTTCGGGTTCCGTCTATGTGAAAAAAATGCATGACCACGTAAGAATTCTTACCAAACTTACCAAACCACATCATGTGCGACGCCCTAAATTTTATGTAAATATGTTATGTACATAACGAACGCGTGAGTACCAGAAAAGTTATATACACAACAAATCGATTTCGTGCAAACAGAGGATCGGTTAGTTGTTGTCAGTCTATGCGAAAAGCACCATCACGTAAAAATTCTTAACATACCATCTATCAAACAGGTCGATCGTGAAGTTCGCACGATTTGCGAAGTGAACGTGAATTGAGTTTCTCAGTATTGTTGGCCGAGGCAAATTCTTTCTTCACAACATGAGAGTTCGTGCCCATGCTGACATGAAGTTGGTCATAGTGATGAACTACGATGGGTCACGGGACGTGAGGCTCGTGTCCTGTGACGACAACCGAACAAAATCATGCAATCAACAACAATCAAAAACAAGTCCACCGGACAAGTCACTCACTAAGCCGCCCAGCCCTCTAAACCCAGCATGCATTCCACCATAAATTTGTCCCTTGTAGTCCTTGTGATGGTGGTACAAATCCGTCACCTCAGCAAAACAAGCAAAACAGTTCATGTTTGTCATGGTCGGTCATTTTTATCCTGGTAGTTTGGCTTGGTGGTCCAGAAGCATTGATGCAGCAGCCTCCACCACAGCATGACACAAAAATTAGCGACGTGGCATGAAATTAAAAAGTGTGCCAGAAAAACGGCATTTTTGTCATCAAAAACCTTAATTGCTGAATATGATTGAGAACATGTTTTTAAATGACATACAGACATTAATAAAAAATATACGTACAAATTCATTGAAGTCGTTTAAATAGTTTTGTGCCGTATTATTATTTTTATTAGTTCTCATATATAGTTAATACAATTATATAACCGATATATATAAATACAGACATTAATAAAAATATCTATATGTACTTTTAATAACAGGTGCTTTCTTATATTTTACGTCCATAAAATATATTATATAGGCCATTTTTTGGTGACCATTTGCAGAAAGTGACCATAATTGACCATAAATATAAAATACCAATGGGTAGACCCCAGAGATAGGTCGATACTGCGTGGGTTTAGTGCTTGCTATTATTTCAGCTGCCTTCTGCTCTACCAGTAGCAAAAATACTAACCACTAATAGTAGTAGCCTAGGGATTTATATTCTCTAGACAAACTCGTTATTCTACTCAAAAAGGCATCACATATTCATATTCCATGTCCTACTGCCACAGCATTTTCCAATCGTCGAATCTGAGCAGGGTCATAGAAGCCACCCTTACCCACCATTCTCTCACATGAGTTAGCACTCTTGCCTGTACATTTTAGAATGGGCAACATATTTCCTTGTCCATGAATCTCCATAATAACTTTCCTCCACGTATTGCCCCTGTATTCGGTCTTGCTTACGGGAACATAGGCATCAAGTACAGCACGCATTGGTTCAACAAAGTCTTTGTGAAAAGTTTCGTCCATCCCTTTTTCAGAACTCAAATAACGAACCAGTTTAGTACCCTGCCGAGCAATCTTTCTCGCTTGATTGGGATGAGCTTCAGCCCAATCAAACTTCTCTTTCAAATCTCGTAGGTCGGGAGCAACAGGGATATAGTGTTTCCATGGTTTCATGTAGCCATGAATGTAGTCCTTCGTGGGAGTGACGTGGTGGAAGAGAACTCCTGGGAGTGCTAACTTCTGAATGGTACCAGACCACGTGGTTCCCCCGCCTCCTCCTAGATCAATGTGGTCTTAATATAGGGCGCGAAAGTAAGAATGAACGAGAGGTGACATCATTAATATCATATATAGAAGCACTTTCATAGTTCAACACATCAATGAAACTCACATCGATACTTTGCCAAATCCTCAATGCTTAAACTTTCACCAACAGCAGGAAAATCCATCCGTTCCCACATTTTATACTCGCGACTTCCTTTGGTAGGAGCCTTGATCCCCTTCTCTGACACGTAGTGGCTGTGACATGTTATATCAAGTTTAGTTCGTCAAGGGTATAAATTGGAATGTTTTAGTTTGTAAGACTGGGCCAAGGTTCAAAATAACTCGAATATGACTTTTCAATATAGTCATTTTTCTACTAACCTAAACTTAATGTTGGCCCATGGTAAAATTCTCTCTTTCATTCTCCTCTTCTCGCTTTCATTTCTTCCTGTCTTCTCAATTTTTTGCTGGACGTCCAACTCAGCTTGTGCAGTATGCAACACAGCCTTCCATCTGGGCACCAGGCCAGCTTTTCTTTTCTTGAGCGCCTCCAAGGCTTGTTGTTTGAGGTTTATGGTGGATTGGCGGTCTAGGTGTGGTGCAATGTGAGAGTCTAAGCTTGGTCTTCCTAGTTCAGGATAGAGTGTCTAAAGCGAACAATTGGAGAGGACGGAAACAAATGAAGTCTTCTTGTGAGTATGGTAATATATGTCGTGGAGAAACACAGAGAAAATAAACGTCTCTCACTGACCTGAAGGTACACAAAATCTGTTCCTCTCCAAACAACCTGGGGTATTAACCCATCCCAATCTGCCGCAGACCAATCGAACCTGACACCCTCTCCAAACAAACCATTCTCTCCAACCCTTGCAATCCTTTTCCGTTGAGCACAAACCTGCCGATTCGAAGCCCACTCCTCAAAACATTTCAAATGATGCGGCTCTGGCATAGGCATCGATATCATGTTCTGGAATACTTGGTGACGGAAGGTGCTGCCGAAGTGAAGTATAGGTGGTGCATTTTGGGGAGAGCAGCCATTACTCGTGGAGGTTTTGCTTCGACGGGTTTCGATGGGGGAGGCCGTACGAGAACGAAGTCTGACGCAATCGGTGACTTTAATGGCGGGGTAATCTCCAGCACTAACGGCTACGGCCAGCTCTTGGTTGTTCAACCTATCTGCAAACAGATTTCGAATCAAGTAGGTAACACTATACAGAGAACGAATCAATTTCTCCACAGACGAAGCCCAATAGTGCTTCTTGCTGTAGAGAGCATAAAATGCATCGGTGGGTGGGTCGTAGATTAAGATGACAAATGTATTCGTAAATAGATTGATTTGCGATAGCAGCGCAGGAAGATCGTATGTGGGAAGGGGATCAGAATTCGAAATGAGAGACTCGTAATCTGTTTTGATGCTGTTGGAATTGTTGGTAGGTATTGATTTCTGTGAGGTATTTATTGGTTGGTGAGATTCCAAAGTAGAGGTGACTCCCTGGGATTTTTCTGCTTCTGCCTCTGCGTCGGCTCCTTCAGCTCCTTCTTCGTCTTCTTGGCCTTGATCAGTGGCGGGCGGAAGAGCAGTCACCCCTTCGATCTCTGAGTCGTCCATTCCCTCCATCAACACTCGATTCAGTTCGAGGTGTTCCTCGATTTCTTGGGGGGTCATTGGATCCACTGACGTCGCCGAATTCATCGCTAGCGACGCCAATTCCTCGTCGTCCTCGCTCGATCCGTGCTGCTGTTCTCCGGCCCCCGTTCGGACGAGTCGGCGGCGATTCCAATCTAAATTTGAACCGGGCAAAATCGAATTGAACGACGACGAAAGCGTCAACGCCAGCGCGACGACGAGGCAAGCCGTCGTGATCCATCGTCTGCCTTCGAATAGCGCCATGATCGGGCTGGGTTTGGGGGAGCGATCGTTCCGAGACGAATCGGTGGCGTCGAGGGAAGCGCGCACGCGTCGATTGGTGCGGCGACGGTGTCTTGGCGGCGCCACGCAGGCGGTGGAATCGATGTCGACCGTCACCATGCTGCTATTACTGTGATGCTTCAGTAGCTTTCAGTAGTATCCGTGGATTGAGAGGCTACAGATGTCGCTGCTCGCTAAGTATGGTATGTAATGACAAGTCTTCCCGTCACACAAGGTTTCATCGCAGTTACAAATGCCGCGCTGTAAATGATCAAAGAAGAGCACTTCGCGACGTGTACGTAGTTTTAGTCTAGCTGCGCGGTGTGTTTGCAACGTTATTTGCGGGTTAGTTTGCTGTGTAGATTGTTGTGAGTTTATTGCATTTGCTGAGAAGGGGCGGCATGTGCTCTAATCGGTGGACTTGGTTTCAAAAGAATACCATACCCTAGAATACCTTGCTGCCTCTTATTACTGCCCTCACTGCCCTCTATGCTGTCGAGGCCTGAAAATAGAAATTATCAGGAAATTATCCACGTTACCGTACAGGGCGGGGGCCACAACATGCAATATTGGAGTCGTCGAAGAGTTTGGCCGGCATGCCTGCATAAAACTCGGATCATATCTACGGAACACCCATTGGGCCGACCGTCAACACAGAAAAATACAATGACCTCTGGTAATAATGACACAAATAAAAACCCCGATTCCCTGCGACATCTAAATTCCCGGGAAGGAAAAAGAGAACACTAAGTACCATACGTATTGTACAATACGGTACCATAAAATACAGTACCATAGTGAAGTCATGAGATTCACGCAGAGGAAATCTTTTAGATGCGATCCCACCTTTCTCTTCACCCACAAACAAAGCTGATATGATGAAATCCTGACATAGGCCAGAATCTGGAGCTTCCAGCTGGAACTCCATAAGTCTCCTTCACATTGTTTGATACAGAGGAAGGACTCAAAAGTCATAAGATATGAGTTTCTCAGAAATCATATCCAAATAGGATTTTCCTTCCTAGAACTCCACCATACACATTGTAGGTGTTTTCTTAGGTTGAATATCCAATGGAGGATTTCCTTCTCAGGAACCTTCCCATGGGACAGTTCCTTTGGGCAGTTGAATATGAGCCAGTCATGGAACTGCCACAAATCACTGCCAATCTCTCCCATGATCATTTGTGTTTTTTATGCATGAGATAACTAGTATCTCATTCATCAGTTGTACAGTAGTATTAAGCTCATAAAAACAAAGTCAGCAAAGTCTACAAAAGATTTTTAAATACTTTCTGGCTTAGGTCACTATCAATTGATAACCTACTCGAGCGAATTTTTTGGACCGTCTGTCCATCGCCGCACTGTCCTTCGACCGTCCGTCACCGTCGAGCCGACCACCGTCCGTTCAACACCGTCGCGTCTGTCCTCCGACAGTCCAGCGTTCAGCATCCACGTGTTCGCCCGTCGAGCCACCGTCTTTCGTGCGCCGGTAAGTGGTAGCACCACGTCTGCGCTACGTGATCCCGCCGCCAACAAGATTCGTGCCAATCGTGTCTCCTTCGAGTGCGAACCGCCACGAAGCTCCTACAAGACCCTTTTCCTTGGAACAAGTCTCGGAGCAGCCCTCTCAAGAATGTCTGCGGAGAAAATAGCCCCTATAGGGCTTAAGAACCAAGAGTGTGAGCGCGGAAGAGGTGGCGAGAAAGCCCCCATCCGTTATGTGCCGGATCGGGACCCAGTCCAAGAAGCTTTGGACCTCAAGCCTGAGACCCTCAAGTGCACCCTCGCAAATGGGTCAGAAACCCGAGTCACGGTTTGGTCCGACACGGTACCAACGAGCAGTTTGTACTGCACGTGAACAAGGCGTATAGTACCGCCAAGAAAATGGGGCTAATTCCGCCTGCGATGATGCCGAAAAGGCATATGACTCGAAAAAAGGTGATTGGAAGGCTGTTCTACGCGAACTTGCCGATGACCCCCTCAGCAAGACTGAGAAGGAGAAAAAGACCGCAGAGTCACTCTCCCTAAAGGCCGACATGCTCGCCTTAAGGACAAAAATGACCGACTCGGCCCTAGAAGTTTTTCAACTCTACGCCAACCTTCTCACTGAGGAGGCACGTCAGCCCTGGGACTTAATTGTCAAGGAGCAGACAGAGTCAAGTCCCTTTCACGACATCTTTGGAGTCGAAAGGAAGAAGTCACCGGGCAAGACGTCCGAGTCATTCAGGAGGTGCCAGTTACTCCACCTCCAATCGTGTTTTCGCACATGACGCAGGCGAAAATTTGAAATTCTATATTTCAAATTGCCTCAAGAAGCCCAACAAGGTTCGGGTGCGTCAGTTTGTGCAGCGCGTGATGCAGCTGAACAATTACGTGGAAGACCTCCCGTGCTTGTATTACAGCCCGAGCGCTAGTACACAGACCCAACAGGTCTACTCCTTCACTGACGTGGAACTTGCATGCCACATATTGCGCATGTGTCCGTTGAAGTGGCAGGACCAGTACCACTTGCTTGAGAAGTGCTATCCCTAAGGGGTTAAGCCTCTATTGCTCATTCTTGAGCGAATTGAGGTGGCGCACCCAGTGGATGAGAGGCAGTCGTCTTCTAAGCCTGCAAAGGCCCAAGGAGCTGAACAGCCCTCCAAGAAGTTCGCGCTAGGCGCACGAATTCCCAAGAAGCCCAAGCAAGCACGCACGGAGTATACGCGCGTGAGACAAGAACTGCGAGCTATGCAAAAAGCATGGGGCGCACACACCACGCATAACACCACGGAGTGTCGCCGGTACAACAAAGACGGAACTCCTACGCGAGGTACTTTCGGGCAAGCTGCACGAAAGTCCCGCGAGGATAGTCGCCCCAAGAAGTCCTACGCCCAGGTCTTGGCTCGCATGGAGAAACTTGAGAAGTCTCTCAAGAAAGCCAACAAAAAAGGCAACACTTGTCCAGGAGTCGCAAAAACAACTTCTTGAGAGTACTATTGGACACTGGTTCCAATGGTGACCTCATGTTCCATGAAAAAGGAACCACCAAGCGTTTTCCCTACTTGACTAGGCAGGTGTCAAAGTCTTGGCACACGTCGAATGGGTGCTTCCAAACCAAAGGAAGAGGCGAAGTTACTCTAAAATTCCTAGAGTACTCCAACAGCAAGGAATACACAGTTAAACCTGATGTTGTGGAGTATGATGGTAAAAAGATGGCTAAGCCAGCGTTTGACCTCATCTTAGGTGTAAAAACACTAAGAGAGCTTGGAATTGTTCTAGATTTTCGAACAAAGGATATTACCATTGATGAGATCATCTTGCCGATGAGAGACATCAACAGTCTGTCAACTAGCTCTAAGATTGAAAAAGCTTGGTCAGTTAACCACAGCATGATTCATGAACCACGTAGTACTGAGGAAGCCACTCAGCGTGCAGTTCACATCTTAGATGCAAAATATGAAAAAGCAGACCTCCAATCAGTTGTTGACAACAATTGTCCTCACCTTAGTCTACAAGATCAAAATAAGTTGTTGGAGCTCCTCCGTAAATATGAGGACCTCTTTGATGGTACACTAGGTGATTGGAATACTGAGCCTGTCTCCTTCGAACTGAAGGAAGGTGCAAAACCGTACCATGGCAGAGCCTACCCAGTGCCACATTCAGTAAAAGAGACTCTCATGAAAGAGCTCAAAAGACTATGTGACCTAGGGGTACTACAGTGGCAGCCCGCATCTGAATGGGCTTCACCATCATTCATAGTACCAAAAAAAGATCAGACTGTACGTTTCCTAAGTGATTTTAGAGAAGTAAACAAAAGGATAGTTAGAAAACCATTCCCGTTACCTAAAATTAGTACAGTCATGCAAGAGTTAGAAGGTTTCACTTTTGCCACAGCCCTTGATTTAAACATGGGCTACTACACCATTAGGTTGGATCCAGATGCATCCAAGATCTGCACCATTATATTTCCATGGGGTAAGTACTCTTACCTCAGGTTACCAATGGGGATTGCTGGTTCTCTGGACATATTTCAATAAAAAATGACGGAAATAATGGCCACCCTTGACATATTTCAATCGAAAATGACGGAACTAATGGCCACCCTTGAGTTCGTAAGAGCTTACATTGATGATCTATTATGTATCACCAAGGGAACCCTGGAAGACCACCTGGCTAAATTGGAATTGGTCCTCTCCAGACTGCAAGATGCGAACCTAAAAGTAAATGCTCGCAAATCAAACTTCTGTGCCATTGAAACAGAATATCTTGGGTACATCCTCTCACGAGAGGGAATTAAACCACAACCCAAGAAGGTACAGTCGATACTTGCACTGACACCGCCCAAAAATGTCAAAGACCTCCGTAGATTTCTTGGCATGGTCCAATACTATCGAGATCTTTGGGCACGGCGCAGCGAAATGCTTGCCCCACTCACAAGCCTCGTAGGCGAGTGTGGTCATACCAAACAATCCAAACTTCTCAAGGTTAAAAGAAACCTTGGAAATGGACTGAGGAACATCAAAAGCATTCGATGACGTAAAGGCCACTATCGCCAAAGATGTGTCCTTGGCCTACCCTGATTACTCAAAAGGGTTTGAGATCTATACTGATGGATCCAAGAGACAACTTGGAGCCGTCATTACTCAGAACAACCGGCCAATTGCATTTTTCAGCAGAAAACTCTCTGTCTGTCAGCAAAAATACAGCGTAACCGAAATTGAACTTCTAGCCATTGTTGAAACACTCAAAGAATTCAAAGGAATGCTGTGGGGCCAGCCAATTGTAGTCTACACAGACCACAAGAACCTCATGCAAGATGCACTTTCGGTTTAACCTGTGACAGGGTTTACCGTTGGCGTTTATTACTAGAGGAATATGGTCCTGAAATCGTGTACATCAAAGGAATCCACAACACAGTTGCGGATGCGATTTCACGCCTTGACTTTGGTCCAACAAAGGACGTCAAGGAAAACTGGATGACCTTCACCAAATGCTGGTGTTATTACACTATGCAATCAGAAGAGGACCCATCCCCAGCACAACACTCAGACCTCATGAACTTTGTGTTTGCTAACCGCAGCGAAGAGAATGCGATCTATCCCCTGACAGTTCGGAGATTGCCGCAGCTCAACAAACGGATAAAATGCTGGACAAACTCAGCCTGCTGGAGGCATACAAACCTCAGCTGGTAGAAAATGTTCAAGTACTGTGCAAAGATGGCAAACTTGTCATCCCACAGGAACTCCAGCAGCGAGCAGTACAGTGGTACCATCACTACCTGCAGCATCCAGGGACAACCCGTCTCGAAGAAACTCTTCGCTGCGATGTATTGGAAAGGTTTGAGACACTCTGTCCGCACCTTTGTCAAAAATTGTCATAAATGCCAAGTCAACAAACGACGCCAACATAAGTACGGTAAATTGCCTACAAAATTGGTTGTATCAAACCCCTGGGAGGTACTATGTGTGGACCTAATCGGACCATACACTCTCAAGGGCAAAGACGGCACTGAAATTGACTTTATGTGTGTCACAATGATAGATCCAGCTACCAGTTGGTTCGAAATTGTGGAACTACCGGTAACTGAATTCAATTCTGTTACTCCCAAGGGTAAAAGGGCCTCAAGGGTACTAACACACATAATAAACCTAAAGAAGCATACTTTGATAAATCATCAGCACAAGTTGGCTCTTTAGTAAACAAGATCTGGTTTAGCCGTTACCCACGTTGTCAAGTAATCATTTACGACAATGGAAGCGAGTTCAAGCTCAATTTGAAACCCTATGTGATTCATACGGTATCAAGCGTAAGCCAACCAGCATCAAGAACCCCCAAGCGAACGCAATACTAGAACGGATGCATCAAGTAATCATGACAATGCTCCGTACCGCTGAATTAGACATGGCCAATACAGTGACTCCTAGTGACATAGCAGACTTCCTCACAGATGCTGCATGGGCCGTTCGCTCCACATACCACACAGTACTCAAAGCCTCTCCAGGTGCAGCAATATTTGGCAGGGACATGCTGTTTGACATTCCCTTCCTAGCTGACTGGAACAAAATAGGAGACCATAGGCAACGCCAAACCGATCGCAATACCGAACGTGAAAACAAGTCTCGCGTCGATTGGGATCATAAAATTGGTGATAGAGTACTTCTTCGCAAAGAAGGTATCCTCCGCAAATCAGAAAGCAAATACCATAAAGATCCTTGGACTATATCGACAGTCCATACGAATGGTACTATCAGGGTTCACCGCGGAACAAAATCAGAAAGATTAAACATTAGGAGAGTAACACCATACTTTGACACTACAGACACTTAAAATAAAGAACATGTCAGTGAATCACTCTTACTCCTCTCTCCACTAACACTTACGCTTGAAATAATGCTTCGTAGTCACTACTCAGCCAGGAAAGTCTTGTATTACCAGCCTAAATTGGTACACAAACAAGTGTCTTCCGCTCACACAACAGGCCTCCCCATTTTTCCTTTCCAAAGAAAAGGTTTTTCACACCTCACCTGACCCTCCATTCGTGGGGCGAGTGACATAGGCCAAGAATCTGGAGCTTCCAGCTGGAACTCCATAAGTCTCCTTCACATTGTTTGATACAGAGGAAGGACTCAAAAGTCATAAGATATGAGTTTCTCAGAAATCATATCCAAATAGGATTTTCCTTCCTAGAACTCCACCATACACATTCTAGGTGTTTTCTTAGGTTGAATATCCAATGGAGGATTTCCTTCTCAGGAACCTTCCCATGGGACAGTTCCTTTGGGCAGTTGAATATGAGCCAGTCATGGAACTGCCACAAATCACTGCCAATCTCTCCCATGATCATTTGTGTTTTTTATGCATGAGATAACTAGTATCTCATTCATCAGTTGTACAGTAGTATTAAGCTCATAAAAAAACAAAGTCAGCAAAGTCTACAACAAGATTTTTTAAATACTTTCTGGCTTAGGTCAAATCCAGAAAAGTCCGACGGCTGGCTATGCGTCTGAGAAGTCAGTTAGACGCGAATCGGGAGGGATTAATCTTATGTCTCTCTTTGTAGATAGGTATTGTACAATATAGTATTGTCTAGTATTGCGCACTGTATCTATATTGTAGGCTAATAGAGAAGCCAACAACCAAAAATTCCATTCTAGGAACAGTAGAGAGATAACTTTTAATGTCTTTTAGTAACAGACGGAACAACCCTTACCAATTCTCCTCCAACTCTCACAGATTTGTCAGAGTTGTCACAGGTTATCGCTTCGGGATCTCTTTCGTTGAGTATCACGTAATATATGTACCACTAGAAGACACTCACTCCACGACAGCACCGTCAAGAACGCAAGTCGAAGATGGTTAACACACAAAGACAAGATGATGCCCCTTCACAACTAACTTCTTCCTAAAAATCATCGCCCTCGAGAGTATGACAAGTCCCATTCCCTTCTTATATTCATTTTGGCAAATCAGCATCATAGGGCACCATCGGACAAACTTGTCAGGCACCATCAACTAATCAAAGCACTTCATGCAAACACGACAAACCTAGGGGAATGTTCTTTAGCTGATACTCGAGATGATGACAGCACCCGGAGTCCACCGAAAGAGAGATTCTACGTTGGTCAACAATCAGACCCCGATGGACATGATTCCATGAGCACTGTGGTGTCCGTGTCATCATGGATATCTGTAAGTTATGAAGTGCTAATTGGATTTCGTTGTCCTAATTTTAATGAATCTAGTGAACTTATGCTCAACTGCTGTTGCGAACTCCTTTTTTGCAAAGTCCAAAGTTTCATTGCCTAAAGCTCCATCCGTTAGAGGGAAGTCTGCCAGGAGCATGAGCAGCCCACCACTCTCAATCCAAGAACATAAACCTCTGTATGGGAAATCGAAACTCGCTATTTTGCGTTTTAAAAAGGATGGCCTATCACTTTGTGTCATGCCAGCATCTATAAAAGACTCTCGGCCATTGGTCCTGGCAGCAGTCCGTCAGAATATCTTGGCATTGGAATACGCTTTCCCAGCCATTCAGAACGATGTCAAGGTGGTTATGGCAGCTGTGTCACAAAATGGTTTGGCACTGGAGCATGCCTCGGCTAATCTGCATAACAATAAATCCATAGTTATGGCGGCGGTTACTCAAAATGGAGAAGCTCTACAACTTGCATCGCACCTCCTCCACGGAGAAAAAGAGATTGTACTTGCCGTGGCGCAGAATGACGGAAGTGCTTCAGAGTATGCATTGCGGGAGATGAGGAATGATGTTGAGGTGGCAGATACAGCAGTTAGGCAAAATATGAACGCTGTCAAATATTTAGGTCATCTGTATTTGGCAAGATTTTTGTTAAACAAGATCATGGCAAGGGCTAAGAATGGAATGGGAGGAGATATGGGTGAAGATGCATGATAAATGGAGGATGATGAAGGCTTTGTGAGTTGTTTCAGAGAGATTTGTTTCGAGAGAAATAAGGTCGATACAGGATAACTCAAGTAGAGTTGCTAATGCTTCACACTTCTTTTCTTGACTATCAATGCAGGATACTGACAAATTCTCAAATTAAAAGTGTCTTACCTTCCCACTTTAATGATTAATGGCTTCTGTAATTATCCAGACTCAATTTAATCAACCAGACAGGAACTGCTAAGTAGAGCTAGAGGCACCCCATTGTGACTTTAATATCTTAGACTCTTAAAATTCCAGCTATTATTGAAAGGATTTGAAAACATGCCACTGACATCTATGTAAGGAAAAGGCTGCTTGAATCATAATATCAGCAACAAAACTGGTATCAATGACCCATCAACAACCAAACTCAGCACATTCATCATAGTTTTTCCAATGATATCAAGCCATGCGTGGAAGGAGAGCTCCATCCTGCTGAAGTGGTCTGGTGTTGCGGCAAATGGGGCACATATCCTGACCTTGTCTTTGCCGTGGGCTGGAACCCTGTCCTTGATCATCTTCCTCCTTTCAATTCTATACCTCCTGATCTACACAAACACAGCTGGGAGAGTCCTTGTTGGCTTTATCTACCACTGTGTAGTTAGGAACCTTGACCACGCACTGAAACATGAGGTTGTTGCCCATCTGGCATGCAACTATAACCCTTCTATCATACAAATTAGAGTTCAAGGTTAAGCTCACCACATATTCTGACAATGCCCTACTTCCTGTATCTTATTTTGTTTATCTAGATTTTTGAACCCATTGTCAGTTTCAAAAAGTGTACGATGGAAACATCCTCAAAATCTTGCTTTTACTCAATAGCATACTGAAGCAATTCATTATGTCTCCCAAGTTAGTGTCCAACCTCCTCTGTTGTGCAATTCTTGCTGTTTGTATTTTTGTTTGGACTTAACATTTGCACCCTATTTCTGGGTTGCATTAATGAGCCGGTAGATGCCTACATTAAAGATGGCACACATTTGAATACCCATCAAGCCTTTCCCTTTCTCCCACACTATATGAAAGTACAATTGGGCAGAGCACTCAGACAGTCTTTATCAGTTTGGCCAGAGTAACCAGGCTTTCTGTCTCAGAGACAATTGCCTGTGGTTGAAATGTTTCCAATATAGAGTTTCAACTTCAGCAACTCCTTGCTGAAATCTGAAGAGCTGGGTTGTAAATTACCCAGGAATTTCCCAGTAATTTAGGATTCTTGGGTAATATTGCCATTTTGGAGGGAAGGTGGTTCTTGTCACGGCAAAATTACTGTCAAACTAAAAAATTAAGGTTGGGGTTATAGAATTCAGTGAGACTCCTACTGACAAAATACTGGGGAATATACAGTAATTACTGGGGAATCACAGTGATTAGTGTGACAGTAATATTTTGGAGGGTTTTGTGACAGTAATATAAAATATAATTTTCAACATAGTTGAGGAGTTGGTACTACAACAAAGCAGTGCACTATTTGAGGGTGAAGAGACCATGTTGCTTCATCCAGTCATGCTCAACATCTAGTACTTGCCACAGCCTGCAGTCAAGGAAATGTCATCAGATGACCAGAGGCAAGATCACTGGGGTCAGATGGATTTGTTACTCCCATGTTTCAGTGTATTCCTCAAAGTAATTATAACATTAGTTGGCCTGTAATGTGTTGCATCAACATGTATTACCAGCAGTTCGTGATTCTATTTGGTTGATTGTTGTCCTTCAAGGACCAACAATTTTTCATGTTCTGTTGACTTGTCCTGTGCCTGGTCCACTGACAAAGCTCAAACATCACTTCCAAGTTCAACTCTGCACATTGCAAGCAACTCTTCAATAATCCATCCTTTTTATTTTGTACTTATACCGCCTCCTTTTCCTTTCGCTCCTATATCTTCTGCTGCAGTTCATGACTAAAATCTGGAATAAACAAACCCGGCATTGGGGGAGCATGGAGGGAGGAGGTGAGATTTGTTGAAAAATAAAATATCTTTCAAATCTTATTTTTATGTTAGGAACCTTCTGGTAAGTTTTGTCTTATGTCAAACACAAAATGTCGTAAAAATCCATCTGGAAACGTCATTTCCGTGTATTTTTTGTATAATGTTACTTGTTATTGTACTAGTAACTGACTAAAACACATCATTTTTGCTGTAATGAAAGAGTTTTGTTGGTCTAATGTCTTCCATGCAATATTTAATGTTTACATATATTGTCATCATGAAATTTATTGCTTTGTGCCATTGTTTTGTTTAGGACAGTCATTGAGAATTCTATGGCATTCCTGTCGTTTAGAGTAAAAATTGACCCCCAATACATATGTATACCCTGTAGACCCTTGCATACAAAAATCGTGTGCAAGTTGGTTTGTCATTAATGACTTTGAAAGGCTGATGTTATGGTTTGTTTCTGAGGTAGTTCAAGTACAGGTGTTGAGATCAAGGCTTCTATGCAATTTTCTGCAAATCGAGGAAGGAAAACAAAATATTCCCAAACACATTTTGGGGTATTTGCCCCTCCTTACAACAAAACAACTGGGATATGGATCATTTCTGAGTCACTTCCATTGACTGAGTTTCATGGCATGTTGATGGCCATGTTTCAAGCAGTAAATTAAGAGTTCACTGATCCAGAAATCTATTTTTAAAGCTTCCCTATCCTGTTTCTTTGCATGTGTTATGCGATAAGTTAATATTTGGCATAAAATGGAAATCTATAAAGTTTGGGCAACTGGTGCTCCTAAAAAGTTAGGTGTGACAGTAAACCTCAACTACATTTAAATTTGACATTGTTAAAGTCATAAGAAGCAATACTTGCTTGTAAATCAATTGTTGATTTGTGCACATACCAATCTAACCATGTGTCCAAAAGGATGAATGCTAAGTCTTCTTCTCAATATGCATGACATGCATCAGAAACAGGTTTGGTTATCAAGGAAATATATGAAAAATATTCATTTGTCATATGCATCAATCACCTGTCATTTAATTCTATTTCTATTTTTTGAGCACAGTGTTAGTTCATGAAGCAATGGCCTGATATTTGATTTGCGTACCATTTTGTGATGATTGCTAAGAATGTCACTAAGGCAGAGAGTGGATGCAAAGCAGGCTGGGTTATCAATGAAACATACAGCAACCACTTGTTGTTTGATTCGCTTACAATTTTTCAGCACCACATCCACAGTGCTCTGGGGGCTTGATTGGAAGATGTGCTGTATGAGAGGCGGGAGACAAGATTTTGTGGAACCCAATTTTCCTCACAAAAAATGCATAGAAGTGGAAATTTAATCACTTCAACCAAATGAGCTGGGTGGGATGCTTGCATTTTGGAGATGTCCTGGTATACTGTTGTGAGTACCAAAAATAAATGTATCATGTCAATTGAGCAGTGACATACACACTGGAATTTGAGGTAAGCAAGGATGATAAGTGATTTTGTGAAGTGTAAGAAAACAGCTATTCAAAGGTAGTGTTGCATTCTGATTTTCAAGCAAAATGGATTACTTTTAGAATTCTCAGACATGCGCATTCACATGTAAACACAGCATGTACATTCACTTTTCAAGACTTATTCCCAAACCCAAAAGAAAATACCATGAACTTATTGAATTGGTCTATAGAATTACATCAGTTGCCCTTTCATAATAGCCAACTTTTAAGTTTGCCAAAGTTAGCATGTACTGTGATTTTTGGACAATACCACAAATAAAATAAAATGATAGCAAGTCATGTAAAATGACATTTCAATTTCATGCATAAATCAATTCAGTAATGCTTTCAAAAACTAGGAAAGATGTACGTATTGATACATACCTTAGGTCATTGAGTCATTAATCATTCTGTGTCAAAATGATGCAATTGGACTCATACTATTGGACACCAGACACAAATATAAACATAAAAATATATATTCCATGCTCATGGCAGCTTTAGGGCAAGACTGGCTCAAACTTGATACACATCCCACTCCACTTCCCCATGTTACACCCCCTACTAATCTCAGTAAGGTTGTTTCTGACAAGCCAACTCCATCACCAAAGACATGAGAGGAGTATGCTTCCTTGCCACACACCACAGCAGCTCTCCTTTCTCGAGTTCTTATGTTACTCATGATACTTGTGTAGACATCTTCTGGTGTCCTGAATGCTCTCCTTCACCCCAGAACTATTCCATCACACCATCAACCATCTCAATGTGACACTCAAATCACTTCTTCTTCATCTCAGAGAGAAATTGAATGAAATTTAAAAAGAGAATTCATTCAACACTCAAAGTTAACACTATATCCGGCATGAATATTCATGAAGTCTTTATTCATGTTCATTCTTGACTCAAAGATACCATGACAAAGCAGCTATGAATGATACAACTATGTTCATGTTGCCACTACCCTTAAAATTAATGACCCCAAGCTGCTGCCTGGTCTTCAGTTTGAAGACAACATCCATCTCCAGAATGGAACACATCAAAATGATTTATGTCATCATGGTATGGCTTCATTATGATGTCACATCTGGTTGTCTTTCAGGGACCCTACTGAAACAGGTTTTTATTGCACAATGCACGGCATTATATTGCATGTTAAGGGAATTGCCTTTTCTTTAGCAACTTACACCAAGTGTCAACAAGTTGATCTGCACTCTTGTTAATGGATTCCAAATGAAAACAACTCATCAGATGAGAAGAGTCAAAGGGCATGATCACACCTTGAAGGTCCATTCTTTCAACCAAACAGGATGTCAACTATAATTACAAAAGTAGTTTTGAGGCACATGCTCAAAATTAAAAATCTTCAATCCATGGATGAGAATGAGCTCTTGTCTGAGGTGTGAGCAATGATCATGATTATTTTGAGTGGTTTTCAGTGGATGACATTGATAGTACTGTGTGTGTTGTTCTCATTGTCACGCTAGAAGTATAGATTGGCGGCAAGTGCAAGACATGGGATGAAGACAATTTCGATGCTGCGAATGAAACTTCTTGTGACACACATAATGTGGACTTCTCATAATCTTTTTCCTCAATTTTTAGACGGGTGTCACCACTCACTACCTTGTGGAACATACAAGAGAGAGCGAGTATCGTATGTGCTCTCAATGATGGAACATTTAACACATGATGAGATATTTGTGTGAAGCAAGAAACAATCCTCGGTTTATGTAGGTAAGTGGAGGTAGGTAAGTTGAGGTGTGTAAGCGTGGATTGGATAGGCCCAGTGATGGTGCACCACCATACATAGCTTTGGATGTGGGTGCTGATGCTGATGTGGTGTTGGTCATATTGGTGTGGTTGTGCAAGGGAATAGTGATTGATATGTCAAAGTGAAAAGGATTGCTTTTTGATTGTGAGATGCATAGGATGTGGTTATTTTTTTGATAAGCCAAATGTGGATGACTAATAATTGTTGTCCCGATTGACCATGATTGACACGATTGAAAAAATCAATTATCAACTAAACAGTAGATAGTATCGACTATTGTTGACAAACAAGTCCTATCTACTGTTTTTAGTCAACATGTCAACTGTGTTAGTCAATAATATCAAATGCCTGGTATCAACCAACTGTCGACCAACTGCCAACCAACTTTTGACCAACTGTGGAACAAAACACTGTATATCTCGGTTCATAAGAGCTAGAAAATGTCGAAAGATTCAGTAAAAAATATCTTATAATCCATGCAAAGTTAGTGATGATAACATGTTAAAAATATATGTATCCAACCAACTTACCAAATTACTTGTTGACACTGTATGTCACACCAATTTCCCTTTGATTTTGTCTCTATATGCCCTCACAATTCCTCACTTTTTTTGATGAGTTGACATAACTCGGAAACCAACCCAAGTTACAGGGAGCTATGCAGATGAGCGCATTGCCAATGATTAGGAGAAACAACTTATGAAGGCTTTAGAATGTCCGGGGTTGATTTTAGGCATGAAAAGTACAAATAATGTCATCAAAAATTGGCAAAATGTATCTTATAAGCCATAGGCTCCTATGAACCCAGACATAAGGTAGATAGCTAGTCGTAGGTGGTAGATACCAACTATTGTCCAACATTTCATCACTTGTCAATAGTTGGTCCATACTTGGTTGATATTTTGACAAATGAAAAAACAAATGTTGATAGTATTGACACATGTAGACCAAAAATCTGATACAAAGTTGACCAATTAACTCATGATGTCGATGCACTATTGACTACTTTTGACAAAAAGAACTATCAACCAAGCACCATATATCTTGGTGTACAAGATCCACCAAATATCAAAAGATATGTTAAGACATATCTTAAAATCCATGCAAAGCTAGTGGTGCCAACACAAGAACAAATAATGGTATCTTTCCTATTTACTTTGGGGAAGTGTTATTATACCATTTTTTTCCTCCCACCATTTCACTTATCTTGCTTTGCAGTGCTGTCCACCCCTCAACCATGTGCTCAAGATGTGTGGTCACTTTCGCTGACATTGGAGGTTTCGTGGCAACCATATGCAGTCACAGGTAGCAAACCGAATGGGTGTGTTACTGTGAGAAAGGTGAGTCTATTGGTAAAGGGTTTAGAGCGCCCGGGGTTGTTTTATCAGGTGAATCATACAAATGTCAACAAAATCGGAAAAATATATCTTATTATCCGGGGGATCTTATGTGTTAGTAGCAATTTGTAGTGCCCCTTGTCTATAGACCCCCTCGTCTATAGACTCCACCTCACAGTCTATAGACCCCTCTTAAAGTCTATAGACTCCTGTGTATTTTACGAAACCCATTTGTAGACCCCACGGGTCTAAATAATATCATGGGGGGTCTATAGACTATCGTTGGGGTCTATAGACTGTTGCATGGGGTCTATAGACTGTTATGGACAGTCTATAGACTGTTATGAGGGGTCTATAGACAATTCATGACTCCGTACGGGAAGTCTATAGACTCCTCTTTAAAATACCTATAGACTCACCAGAAAACCCATGTTATTACCGGTAGTTAGAAACTGGTGCGAATCACGCACAAAATAAGAAAAACATATAACTTAAGCTTCCTCATGAGGCATGTGACTTTGTAGCAACGTCAATGTCTATATTTTATTTTTTATATCTAAATCCACAATGTAAAAACACCGCAAATGAAAAACACCAGTAACCTCCCTGTACACTAGAGTGTATAGGATAGGAAGGTTACCGGAGCCCCCCGGAGTGGTATATTCCGGCAACCTCCCTGTACACTTCTGTAACCAATGGTAGACTAGTGATCCGGAGGGTTACCAGAGTCTACTGGTGGGTTGCCGGAAATTCCAGACCTAAACCAGTCTTCTGATTTATTTCTACTTAAAATAGGAATTGGTATTTTTTAAAGGAAAAAGACTTCTCAGTAAGTCTTAGAATCAATATCAATCTACGTAGAGTCTATAACTGCATTACTTAGTAGCTAAAAAATGTTAACAGGTGGCATACCGGAAGTGTATGGGTGAGTTACTGGAAGTGTACAGGAGGATGACCGGAAGTGTATGGGAGGGTTACAGGAGTGTATGGGAGGGTAACCGGAGGTGTGCTGGAGAGTTACCGGAGTGTACGGGAGGGCTACTGGGTCTGGTATATACTGTATTAGACTACAGTGTAGTGTAAGATGAGAGGAGGGCATGCAATATATTTTTACTAGTATAATTAAACATACTACATCCTAATAAATTCCGCCCCTTTATCCTCCCAAAGAATGAGTCTTAATGTTAATGCCACATAGTCCCAAATTTCAGCCCAAAACTAAGAAACGCTCCTGCGGACCATCTGCACCAACACTAAGACTTGATTTTTGATCACACCAACAACATGCTATTGCAATGTAATGGCAATAAAATGAAGTTAATTGGAAGTCAGTTGAAAGATAGTTAAAAACACAAAGAAGAACTTACACTTGCAGGAAGTGAAGTGAGCGGGAGGCAAAACTTAGTCTCTGGGCTGAGTTTTGGCCTTTAAGGTAGAACAAAAATAAATATTTAATTGAAAATTAGCTGTACTAAAACATTTGTAAAACAGGTTGAGTTCATCAGAACTCACCATCACATTATACCCGCCACTGCCAACTGTTATTGTTTAGATGGCGGTGCCATGCGGGAGGACTAACTCAGCCTGTGGGCTGAGTTTTGCCCATTCCCCCAGTAGGCCTGTATAAGTATTCAATTGAAAATGAGATGTGGTATAAACATTTGTAAAACAGGTTGAATTCATCAGAACTCACCTTCAAAATTGACACACCGCTGCCAACTGTTCTTGGCTACACCGTGGTGGGAGGCAGGATGCCAAACTCAGTCTGTGGGCTGAGTTTCGGCCATTCACATGTTAGGCCTGTAGATAATTCATTGAAAAAAATGACATGTGCTGTGCAAATATAGTTTAAAAAGGTTGAGTTCATCAGACTCATGATGAAAGTATACCCAACCCTGCCAATTGTTCTTGGCTACATGGCCATGTCAGGTGGGATGCCAAACACAGTCTCTGGGCTGAGTTTCAGCCATTCCCATGGTAGGCCTGTAAATATTTAATTAGAAAAAAATAGACGTGGGATGAGTAAAACTTGGAAAGGTTGAATTCATCAGAACTTGCCCTGAAATTATACCCGCCGCTGCCAATTGTTCTTGGCTAGATGGAGATGCCGGGAAGGAGGACTAAATCAGTCTATGGGCTGAGTTTCGGCCATTTCACCAGTAGGCCTGTAAATATTTAATTGAAAAAATTGACACATGGTGAGTAAAACTTGGTAGAAAAGGTTGAGTTCATCAGAACTCAACCTTAAATTATACCCGCCGCTGCCAATTGTGGTTGGCTAGACGACGGTGCCAGGCCGGATGCCAAACTTAGTCTGTGGGCTGAGTTTCAGCCATTTTGTCAGTATGCCTGTAAATATGTAATTGAAAAAAATTGACATGTGGTGAGTATACTAATGAAAAGTTCATAAGAACTCACCTTAAAAAATTGACACGCCGCTGCCAATTGTTGTTGGCTAGATGACAGTGGTAAGCTGGACGCCAAACTTAGTCTGTGGGCTGAGTTTTGTCCATTTCTCGTGGTAGGCCATAAATATATAATTGAAAAAAATTATGTGTGCTGAGTAATAAAATTGTAAAAAGAGGCAAGTTCGTTAGAACTCACCTTGATAATATACCCGCCGCTTCCTATTGTTATTGGCTAGACAGCTGTGGTAAGCTGGATGCGAAACTCAGTCTGTGGGCTGAGTTTCGTCCATTTCTCATGGTAGGCCTGTAAATATTTAATTAAAAAAATGACGTGTGCTGAGTTGAATAATGGAAAAAAGGACAAGTTCATTAGACCTCACCTTAAAAATTGAGCCGCCGCCAATTGTTGTTGGCTAGACGGTGGCAAACTCAGTCTGTGGGCTAGGTTTCTGCCATTCCCATGATGGGATGGTGGGGTATCAATGTAATTGAAAAAATGGAGGTGAGGGGATAGAAGTGAAAGTGGAACACATCTACAGTTTTTGCTGGTGCAAGCACCTGTGTTGTAGGTATGGTACCTTATTGTACCATACTATGATATAGGTATATAAGTACTATGTGAAGTTGTGTAATTCTTGTGTTCGTATTTTTTGGCCCATTATCAAGTGTAGAGTATAGTAGTAATCATGATGTTAAAAGTAATATTAGGCCTAGCCAGTGAAATTCTCTAAATTTGTACTAATTCCTATTTGGAAGGTTTTTGAGAGATTTGGCAGATCAGGGTCCTAACCTAGCCAGTGAATAACGTACTTGTGGGGCAGGAATTCTCAACATTTGTATTTAATTCCTATATGGAGGGTGTTTAAAAAATTTCAGGACGTGCATAAAACCAACTGAATCAAAAATAAAAATAGGACCAATAAGCCGTCACCGAAAAATTCCAAGACCAAGCCTAGAATCGCCACCAAAACTAGACCCAACAGGCGATCTTCCTGTTTGTAACTCATGATTTGCAAATTGTCAGTCATGAACCACATCACTGGGAATATTTTTTGCTTCAAAGCTTAGCATGATTAATGTACCTGTGGCTTAAACAGTGTATAAAAAACCGGTAACCCACCTGTACACTCTTGAAACTTCCGGACATTTTGAGAGTGTACCGAAGGTTACCGGTGTTTTTCATTTGCAGTGAAAGGAAGTGATGAGTATTTTGATTGTCTAATTTCCCCGCCACTTCATTTTATTTGGGGGGGGGGGTCTATAGTCGGGGTGAGTCTACAAACGGCCTACAAATGGCTACCATATAAGTTAGTAGCCGTGTGTAGACCCCCCTCTTACAGTCTATAGACCCCGCCTGGCCCTAAAAATGATAAGGCGGGAAAATTAGACAATTGAAAATACTTGTGACAGCTTTTTTACATCTTCCATTTAGATTAAAAAAATAACATAGACACTACAAAAGTCACATGAGTCATGAGCTTAACTGATATTTTTATTGTGTGCATGACTTGCACCTTTTCTAACTAATCTCATATCATTATGGCGAGTCTAGAGGTATTTAGATAAGAGTCTATAGACTTTCCATACGGAGTCATGAATAGTCTATAGACCCCTCGCTACAGTCTAGAGACCATCAACCACAGTCTATAGACCCCCCGTATGACAGTTTATAGACCAGGGGGGGTTCTATAAACGGATTTTAGCCAAATTTTGTTTAGTCTATATTAGACAAGAGAGGGGGGGTCTATACATTAGGCCAAAAGTTTGGTAATTTGAGATTGCTTGAGAATTACAATTATTTTTTTCTGTGATTACAAATCCTGGGTCATTTTTGTGTTGACAACTTTCAACTATTTGCGCTTTTGTTAGAAATATTTAGAAAAATTCTTTAGGAATGGCCATATTACAAATATGTGCAAGAAACCATCAATGTCCTTAGCATATTTCAATGATTTCGGCCGCAAATTAATGCCAACAGTCAATCAACATGGAATGTACTAATCCCTGTGTACCATTGAATCTTAATTCCTAAAGAATTGTAATTTCCCAAAGTTTACAATGAATAAATTGATGCGTCCTACTATTTTGATGCCAATCCATCATGTTGCTCTATTACATTGATGCCCAACTAGTTGGCTTTGCAGAAATCCCAGGCTAAATCACGGTTCCCCAGGAATTGCACAGTTGAAGAATGCAACTAGTTGTCAAAGCAAAAATGACCCAGGATTTGTAATCAACAAAATGCATTTTTTGTAATGATCGAGCAATTGCAAATTAGAGTACCTAACATTAGGGGATCTATTGTCGGGAGGGGGGGGGCAGAGGGGGTCAACAAACGGCTACTAACATATACGCGGAGAAAACAAAATGCATTTTTTGCAATGGTTGAACAATCACAAATTAGAGTACCTAACTTTAGGGGGTCTATAGCTGGGGGAGGGGGGGGGGTCTACAAACGGCTACTAACATATACACAGAGAAATACAGTCTATCTGTTAGGCCAAAAGTTAGGTAATTTCTGATTTCTGGCAATTGCAAAAAAATTGGTGAAGGCGTTTATAAATCGTGGATTATTTTTACTTCGACATGTAGAGTCACTTTTCAACTTTGCAGTCCCTTGGGAACAATGGTTTAGCCCGGGATTTCTGCAAAGTCTACTACTTTGGCATCAATTCATACGATGACGTGATCGATTCGCATCAAAATACCATGGATCAGCATCTTTCGAGAAGGGGCCCAGATATTCCATCGATGTCAATGTTTGGTAATTACAATTCCTTAGGAATTGTATCAAATGTCCGATTACCGCCAAATTGCAACTCCTGAGGAATCGTGATAAGATTCCGAAAGTGAGGCTGTTTGCAGCCCTGGGGTCTATTTTTCGGGGTTTATATTTGAGATGGGTTATGATCCCATTTTTCTGAGAATAAAAAATAGACCCTCGTGATGGCCGCGCAGCCCTAGGATCTGTATTTTTTGATCGTAGGGTCTATTTCTAGGAGACCGTTTCCAAATAAATTAACATGGGACGTACATGACTGGGAGCCGAACCCATGAACTTCGGTTTTTGAGATTTACGATTTACCAACTGAGGTAGCCGATCAAACTTTCTGCGAAATTGGAGAAGGGCTGGTGGAGCTCTTCGTGTAATCTTTGTGTAGGAACAAGTACCTAAAATATAGACCCCGGCCAACCTTCAAAAAAATAAAAATAGACCCCGGGTCTATATCGGGTCGATATAGACCCCGGGTCTATAAAAAAGTTGGGGGTCTATATTTTTATAGACCCTGGAGTGTATAGACCCCAGGGCTGCACGCCATTTTTCGCCGATCGGGGGTCTATATTGGGGATCATAACCCAATAAAAAAATAGACCCCAGGGCTGCAGAGGGTCTAAGATTCTATGGTACGGAGGGATTAGTACAACACATTCTGATTGACAGTTTAGAGTGTTTTGACACCTGTATCATATAAATAATATGATACCCACATGACCTTTTTCTCACAATTCACATGTAATACAGTCGTTCCCCAAGAATTGTTTTACGTATTCCTGCAAGACAGGCAACTTTGGACTTTGGCGATAAGTATCGCCAGATGGAGTCGTCCAATGTCGTCCGATGTCGTCAGTTGACGTCACTTAAAAATATATGGTCATTTCATGCCTTCACTACGGGTCGTTAAAATGTCGCCAGGTGTCGCCACTTGGGTCGTCATTGAGTCGCCCGTGTCGCCACTTGGGTCGCCAGAAGGACTTCACGCTCGTCACTTGGGTCGCCAGAAGGACTTCAGTTTTTTTACTTAGGGTCGCCAGTCGCCTTTGTCGCCACTTTGTTCGTCACTATCGCCAGTAGGCAGTAGAATATATACCACGAGGAGTCGCCAGTGTCGCCAGGAAGTTCGCCAGTGTCGCCACGAAGGGTCGTTAAAATGTCGTTAACTGCCTTCAGTTTGGTCGTCACTTTGTCTTCAGTGCCGCCACTTGGGTCGCCATTTTGTCTTCAGTGTCGCCACTTAGCGCCGCTCATTTTGTCTTCAGTGTCGCCACATGGTGCCTTCTTTTGTCGCCACTTAGTCAGTCACATTAACGAGATAATGTAAAAGACGCCAGTTGTCTTCAGTTGTCGCCAGTTGACGCCAGTTAATCGCACAAAAATCATCCACGTGGCAAACTTGCCTGTCTTGCTGGCAAGAATGCAATTACTTGTCAAAGTCAAAATAACCCAAGATCTGTAATCGCCAAAAAAGTGCAATTCCCAAGCAATCGCAAATTAGCTAACTTTTGGCCTAACATCCAATCGCCGAAAATTAAATTGTCCAAGTTGCCTGTGTTGCTATGTCTAGACGTTTCCACTCTCCCATCTGCCAACCTCCCGGCAGCTCCCATCACAGGACACCACCAGGACATCACCCATCACACAATACCACATCACCGACACCGCAAGCCTTTTTTTAACTATAAACTATTCGAATCTGGAGCCAAAACAGGCTAGCAAATGCAGACCGCAATCAGGACACTCAACCGTCTTGCATCCAAATAAACGACGTCAGTATGAGCACCCCTCAGTCCGAAGAGCGCCGCCTAGGACTGTTACAATGCCCTAAGGCCGCCTCTCGTGGCTGGGGCAGCAGCGCCACGACAACTAATGCTGTGCTTGATGACCGTGGTGAAGATCGTCATCACGGGAACGAGGTAGAGAACCGCGAGACATTGCTAGAGGTTGCGCAGAACGATCCATCGAACGTTGTTGTCCACGATGTGGGGGAGGTCGAGTCTTGTTTGGAGAACGCAGACGCACCTGATGCTCATGTCGCCACGGCCAATGAGCCTTCAGAGCCAGCAGTCAACTTGGAGAACAACGAATCCCCCGTAGAGCCAGTGTACGACTCTCACGCAGATAAAAATGATGAAGCTGCAGCGCCAAGAAAGAGAATTCGTGTAAACGAAGGATATGATGAGTGCGGGAAGGACGCAAGCAACATTCCATCGTGCACCGATGTGTTGGAGAGGACCCTCGAAGAAAATCTAAGCGAACCTTTAGTGCACAAAAATCATGAGGGGAAAGCCATGACATCTAGTGCAGACCTGTCATACATCGCAGATGAAGAGCTGAAATGCAATCCTATCGACATTTCATTGGATTATGAATCAAAGTGTCACTGCAGTTATTGCATAAGTTTAGCATCGAGTCCACAGAATGAGGAGTCAACTCGTAGCACCTCATGCACGAACGTAAAGGGTCAAATACTAACTATCACACCACGTATCAACTTGAACAAGGTGGAAACAGTCATAAATGTTGGTGCCATTTCTGGAAGGGCCAAACTTGAATTACTTCCACGGGATATAACTGATTGCGCACAAGACCAGTCCATGAGAAAGAAAGACAATGAAATGAACGTAGACGTCAAAGACACGGCCTGTCATGATTTGGCATTAGATGTCTTTGGCTACAGGCTATCTCGTTCTTGTAAAATCAAAAGTATAGAGGTACATCGTCCGGACTGGATGAATGCTCTCCCATTATCACTTTTCTGTCCCGCTGTGCTCGAAGGACAAGATTTTACCAAAGAGTTAAGGATTCGAGTACAATCTTTACGGAATGAGGAAGAAGCAACAAAAGATGACAGTTCTTATTATAGCTCGCATCCAGAGGAATCCTACAAGTTAACAATTTATCCTCAAACTGAACAAAATTCTCCTGGCTTTGCAAGCGAAAGAAAAAGTGGAGTGACCTTTATTTCTGATCCTTGGAGAAATGCGGCCGATAAAATTGTGCATGCCATTCAGCGTACAAATGGATCTAAAGAGGCAACGACCCTAAACTTGCCATCCAATTACAACAGAATCTTTGTCTGTGGTGCCAAAGGTGTAGGCAAGTCAACATTTCTTCGGTACATGACAAACCGCATGTTGTCGATGTCATCGATCTCGAAGGACTGCTCAACTTCATCTAGCAGTAAAAACAGGCGTTGTGTAGCAATATTGGACCTTGACTCGGGCCAACCAGAATTCCATCCGCCAGGATTACTAACGCTGAGCATAGTGTCAACGCCTATTATGTCAGATCCACCGATGCATATGGTGTGTAATGGAATAGGAAGGATTGAAAATGGCGTCGAGACGCTGGGCAAGGACAGTATAGTTGAGAAAGTTGTCGCATCGTACTTTTTTGGCGATGTAACCTCCAAATCCGACCCTGATACGTATATTCACATGGCGAATAAGCTGTTACAAAAATATCAAGACATAGAATTGGGAGGTTGCGAGCAATCCACTGGAATTCCTTTAATAGTCAACAGCGACGGTTGGGTTAAAGGCCTTGGGTACGAAATATTATCAGCCCTTGTTGGAATTTGTAATCCGGCTCACATTGTTCAAATATTGGGAAATACGAAAGCGAAATCATTCGATATGACTCCATTTCAAGGAGAAAACGGTAATTTACACGCCGGGAGAAGCATTTATGCAGTTCAATCTTTTGATGAGTATGCAAGCACGTCGTTAGAGGACGGAAAGGCTTTTCGTCGTCGCGGTTCGTTGGATTCCAGCCAATTTTCTACTGGGCCACTTTTAGCCACAGCATCGGACCACCGGTCACATAGAATCTGTGCGTACTTTCTTCAAGGATGCGACAAGATGTCAGCGCTGCGGTCAGGAATAGTTGGAGACGACACGTTAATTTCCTTTCACAAGGAAAAGGGTCTTGTAGATCCAAGCAATGTCATCGGTTTGGCTTTATCATCCATGTTTCCTTACGCAGTGCCCTTTGAGTCTGTTCGGCTGTATCCTTCACCCAGTTTGTTGGACAGTACGTCAGAGATCAGACCTTTATGGGGAAGTCGTGCAGATTTGGCATGCAGTGACGTACTAGATTCTCTTGCCGGCGCTATAGTTGGACTGTGTTGCGAGCCAGATCAATCTGACATCACATCAAATATTGTAAATTGCAATGCTGGTTGCGGCGTTCCAGTACTTCCATGTGCTGGACTTGGAATTATTCGTAGCATAGACCACGCACGCCGAATATTTTACGTCCTGACGCCAGTTCATCCCAATCTACTCTCTGGTGTAGCCTCCTTCGTGGGAGGATATATCAGTTTGCCTCTTGAATGTGTCTATAGAGGAATATACTCGGATTTTCTTCCATACCTGTCCTTTGGTCAAGTGGTGGCGAACCCTGGACTGGGATCTGAAGTTATGAAAAGTAGGAATCATTCTGGACGAAAAAAATGAGATTGAAGTATTGTCGGGTGGTTTACAGTTGACGAAGCAGATCTATTGGGCCATGACGAAATCCTCGAAGTCTACGAAATATATGGCTTTCATTGTTGGCGTGTATGCTGCTGAAATCCTCATTGGTACAGAAAACAACTTTACTCACTCAAACCGAATGTATCGAACGGATTACATTCCGTCATCCACCCAAGAGGGCAGCCTCAATTTCCAGTAAATAAACTAATTGAGTAATAGCTAAGCATCTGGTGTCGTCTTGGTTATTATGACCAATGTAACATATCGAGATCCTGGATACCGGATGGCGGGACTTGAATTTTAGGCCAACTAAAAAGATGAGACAAAAACCCACGAAACGCTGTTTTAAGCCGTCATTGAAAAAGGGACCTGCGTTCTCTCGTCGCTTTATGCCTTCCAATTCTGATACTGAAAAATCCTACTTAAGTCGTGCACAAAACGGACCAAGACCAAACATCAAACCATCATTAACCATGTTACAGAAAATCATGTGTGTTTAATTATTCTTAGGATGGTCATTATTTATGATCGTTTGATCAATCAAACGAACCATTTGTCTTGGTTACACCATCTTCCCCTTACAAAGTTATAAGGGAATATCTCAAAATTAAACTGAGCACTAAGTATCATTCTTACTTCAATCCACCATGGCAATTGATGCGAAATTTGATGACTCTACGGAAACAAAATTTAAACTAAAAATCAGTCAAGATGAGCTCCTGAAACTGAAAGCAGAAAATGCCAAACTCAAGTCAGATCTAGATCGCAAAAAAGCAGAGCTTGCGCATTACAAGCAAGGGCTCAAAGATCGTGATGCGAAAATTTATTCACGAGATGCCAAAACTATGAAGGAAGAGGAGCGCATTTCACGGGAGGGTACGATTCTTGCAATTGGATCAATCGCAAGCTCTGTGTCGACGTGCTTTATTTCCTAGACTAACGACAGAATACGCAAAAAATTGCACTAAGAAAGAAGATGATTATTGCTGTGTACTATGAAGCACCAATAAAGACTTTCCTGTCTCAGGAGATCTGTGTCAAAACTGATTGTATCTTATCCTTATACTTCACCAAACATTAATATCTTGGTACTGTCAAATAGTGTCAAATAGATAAACTTTTTGGATATTGCTGCGGCCTTCTCGTAAGGATCTAGCTTTTTTTGAAAAAATATTACCTTGTTCCGTGCTTCAATACTGCCAGAAACGTCGATACAATGAAAGAAGGAACTCCCGCTAGGTCCGACAGAGCTAAGTACACTACAACGCCAAGTTAACTGAACACATATCAGTTCATGCTTAGTGATATTCTCAGCTAAACTCTCTAGAACCCGACTCCACATAGCTTGCATTTGCAACATCACATCAAAATGTGCTTTCTCATGAGCTATGCAAAGATGTTGGTTGACAATAGCAGCAATGGAGGAACGGAGGCGAATCAATTTAACTGTTCTGTAAAATACATCAGGGATTATAGAAGAATGAAAAAATGAAATAGGTAAAATGGATTGCCATGAGGTGACATAACTCTCAGTTTTTCTGATTGAGATAGTAGCAGCGTTACATCAGAGGCATCGCGAGCTTACATGCTGTGATGTTGTTGTGAAGATTACAAGATATCATTTCTGTCAACACTTTACAGAACCTTAAGTAGAATAATTTATTACTTCAAGACCTGGCCAATCTTGACTGTCAATGACCGAGACAATAAAAGGATGCTTCCATCTCCAACACACAATAATGCAGGTGTAAATATGTTGACAATTCATTTTTGATTGTGGGGTCAATAAATTCCTTCTGTTCCTGTGACTTGAGTTAGATGAAATTGTGCCATAAATTTAGATCAACTAGCCTGATATGCAATGCTTTCATCACTGCTACTAAACCATGATGCCATACTTGTATGGGCTTGAATTCGTCTGATGAGGTAATTTGAAACAAATGGCATTCCTAATCAGACAAAGAAGGCTCACATGAACTGCTGTCGGTCTGATTTGAAGTAAAGTCCTGATGCACCGAGTGCTAACAATGCACTACCGTATAAATCGGTCTTTAGTTAAATGAAATGTCAAAAGATACATTAAAAAAGTAACCTATAATCCACTCAAGTTAGACTATCGTCCATGTTATTTTTTTGGTACCGTTGCCTAGTTACCCCCACCCCCGTACGGGGGGTACTTCTTTTTTTCTGCCCTTCGAAACTCCGCTCGCGCCGAAAATTATGTGTCCTCCCCCGTCTACATTAGATGTGATGTGCCCCATGATGTGTGGTGTGTTCTGCTACCATCTGGCATAACTCTAACATTAGTGAGTTAATGCTGCACATTGGAAACAGTATGTAAACATATTGATGAAGGTGTAGTGCAATTGTGCATTGAAACTCCAGAGTGGGATTTTACATTGTGCTAAGGAGTGCCAAAGGCAGTAACTAGAGCAAAGACCAAATGTAGTGTTAAAAATGAGCATGTAAAATTGACTTAGCAGCATTGTTTTGAATTGATTCAACCGAATAAGCACAGTCTTTTACTTATCATGATCAAGCTAAAGCCAGCGTTTGCAGCATTTGATGACTGAGACACGTAAGGACAACACATAATGGAAATTTGAATGATGAAAGTTTTTAATGGGTCATGATTTATGGTAACGCTTTGGTTGGTTCAATAGTGAGTGACAGCTCAAAGAAAATGACACAGCTGCGGGTGTTGCTCCTTCTAGCTATGGGGCTGTTCCGAGTCACATAGGTGGGGGCAGACATGTAACATGTTGGTTGCGACTGCGGACAAGGGCATGACTCAGACAGATTTCATTACAAAGAAGGCCATCAAGCCAGGTGGTCCAAATATTCCGCAAGTGGAGTCCAACATATTCTTGAATTTGTTTATGAATACCACCCATTTCTGGTGTTGATTGGAGTCGTATGGATTCATATCACACTGTGTTGTGGCTAAAGAAGAAAAGCAAGAAACTGAAAAGGAAGGGCATATCATGTGTGATCTAAATTAAAACAAACACCCCAACTATGTGGTGTCAAATGAGATCAGTTATTTTATTGTGGTGTAGACAGGGCCCTAATGGCTCATCAGAATATAAACATTTTTCCCAGCCTGATGTAGAAGTAGGATTAGGCAAAGCTGATGATGACAAGAATAAAGTTGAAACCAAGTGAGGCATGATGCTCAATGCAAGAGCAACTGAAGCAGGTAGAGGAGTGCAGAAGTGGAATGCACACTTGGCAAATTTAGATTAGATTCTTTCTCCAGATGAGTATACTACTGTAAAAATAGGTTTATAAGTCCCATCAGATTCTAAGATCTCTCCATCTTCTTGAAAATTGTGTTTTTGCTTAATTCATTGTCCCAAAATGTTAGACCATCAAGAATCTATTGTACTTATTTGCAGCAACACGCCAATCTGTTGTGCTCCGGTGATATGCCATTTGTTGCACAAATCCACTACACACATGATACACACATCATGCCCACACACCATGTCTTACTTTCGCGTGATGTTTGGAAGTTACAGTTCCTGCACACAGTACCAATCCTCTAGTGGTCAGTGGTGGAGACTATGAGAGCACCTTCTTCCATAGTCCTGTCCATAGCCCAACATAACTTACTGTTGTTGCGTTCAAGGATAAAGTATGGTTCCCATGGTGGTAGCCTCAATCTGATGAGCGGGAATTGTTCGGGACATTATGGGCTATCCAACCGTTCATTGTCCTGACGCACAGGCCCACCAGAATGTCATTGTAATTGCAGTTGTTGGTCACTATTGACCTCATCAATCAGAAAGATATTACATACCTATAGTACGAGTTCCTGTCGTAGAAAGCAACTCATGACTGCAATCAGAATTCATTATTTGTTGGTGGAGAAATGTGAAATCACTGTTGACTGTTGACAATCAATCTTGGCCATCAACAATCGACCATCAATGCAAAACATATCATCACCTGATCAAATACAACCATTGTCCCTTCCCCTACTGCAGTCATCTCCATTGATTTTTTACTTGCAAGTAGTGCATTCCAACACATTTTTGGTAGCTTCCACAATTTGCTGCCATCGACAATCCAACAATTCATAGAAAACCATTGTCGACCGATCAAACTACAGCCATTCTCCCAGTCATGCCAAAGCCCATCAGGGGTGATGCAGCCACAGAGCGCTCTGTCAACACTGCACAGCTACAAACAAGCACAGCAGCCATCCCAACAGATGCAGCTGTGGGAGATGAGGACAAACACCCCAACTCCTCTTCTGGTTACTTCCCTCCTTCTGATCCATTTGAATCAGAGGCTGAGAATGAAGGCCACTCTGCCTCCATTGCTGTGTCTGACCCCACCCTTCAGAGAGAGGCACTGTCACTGCCGTTACCTCTGCAAGGAAAACAAAATACTCTGGTCAAAAGAAGAGTGGCACAAACATGACGCAGAGGCAGCCAAGTCGTGCCGTAACAAAGAAACAAGCCATTGCTATGGGGAAGAGAGTATTTGTGAAGAGGAAGATAGCAAAGTATAGAGTTGAGGTTGACTCCCCAGGGTATAAGTCATTCAACACTACCAATCGGACAAATTCCGATTCAAAGGAACAGTTGCTGGGAAACTTCCCAACAGCAAGCTCTACAAAGTTCAATTGAATCTTCTACCCAGTCATTGCAATGAGATTCTTGTTGTTTGAAAAACATCACTGTCCCGGCAAAGAGAGAGGAAGAACCACCGTATGATTCACATCACGATGCAATCTTTGAAGAGTGTGAGAGGTAAGTCAGCAAAGCATGCATACCCCTGAAGAAGAATGACACAGAGCATTGATTAGAGTGCGCGAGAAGAAGAGGATGGATGAAGCGAGGTCCACACGCAGTCAGACTGTACAGCGGGATTTGAGGAAGAGGATCAGGAGTGAAGGACATACTGCAAATAGGGTGCTGAGGGCAAGAAAGTAAGATGTTTTGCATGCTTCAGTGTAGATTTGGTTTTACGTGTAGTTATCATGGGGACTTTTTGACTAGTATCTTTGTTAGTAGGATTTGGCTCATACGAGTCCTCATAGGTCATAGAAAACGAGATAGGAATAAGTATGTCTCGGACTATGACTCATAGCTCATAGTTTCCACCACTGACCACTAGATCGTAAAGAAGACACCTATAATCATGGAGGCTTCACTAACTTCATTCCAAGCATAAGATCCTCCAAATAGGTATCTTTTGAAATTTGGAACCAATGTTTATGGTAATATAGTTCAATGTGTATCAAGATTTTTTCAAAATCTTTGTTGTATTGGAAACTGAGCCCGTTTTCTCCTCGTCCTCCTCCTTCTTCTTCTTCTTCTCCAGCGAGACAGTTTTTTCACTTTTTGCCAAAACAGTTACTTACTGATAAGTTGATTATGATGTAACTATAAATAAATTATTTTTCCGGACAACATACATGGGTAGTCATGATGTTTTAATCTCTGTCTACCTTTAAAATTATATCTTCGTGAATAGCTTAACAAACAACATTGTAACGTATAACATTTTTAAGAATGGTTCTGTAAACTTGAACGGGACATTAAAGCATCACAAATCATTTTACAAGAATGAATCAGTAAACTTGAAGGGAACGTGATTGTGTCACAAAAGAGTGTCTAACAAGAACGTTTCAAAAACTAAGAAGGGAGCTTTACCAAACTAGACTGACATAGGCCAAGAATCTGGAGCTTCCAGGTGGAATTCCATAAGTCTCCTTCACATTGTTTGATACAGAGGAAGGACTCAAAAGTCATAAGATATGAGTTTCTCAGAAATCATATCCAAATAGGATTTCCCTTCCTAGAACTCCACCATACACATTGTAGGTGTTTTCTTAGGTTGAATATCCAATGGAGGATTTCCTTCTCAGGAACCTTCCCATGGGACAGTTCCTTTGGGCAGTTGAATATGAGCCAGTCATGGAACTGCCACAAATCACTGCCAATCTCTCCCATGATCATTTGTGTTTTTTTATGCATGAGATAACTAGTATCTCATTCATCAGTTGTACAGTAGTATTAAGCTCATAAAAACAAAGTCAGCAAAGTCTACAAAAAGATTTTTTAAATACTTTCTGGCTTAGGTCACTATCAATTGATAACCTACTCGAGCGAATTTTTTTGGACCGTCTATCCACCGCCGCACTGTCCTTCGACCGTCCGTCACCGTCGAGCCGACCACCGTCCGTTCAACACCGTCGCGTCTGTCCTCCGCCAGTCCAGCATTCAGCATCCACGTGTTCGCCCGTCGAGCCACCGTCTTTCGTGCGCCGGTAAATAGTAGCACCACGTCTGCACTACGTGATCCCGCCGCCAACAAGATTCGGGCCAATCGTGTCTCCTTTGAGTGCGAACCGCCACGAAGCTCCTACAAGACCCTTTTCCTTGGAACAAGTCTCAGATCAGCCCTCTCAAGAATGTCTGCTGAGAAGATAGCCCCTATTGGGCATAAGAACCAAGAGTGCGAGCGCGGAAGAGGTGGCGAGAAAGCCCCTATCCATTATGTGCCGGATCGGGACCCAGTCCAAGAAGCTTTGGACCTCAAGCCTGAGACCCTTAAGTGCACCCTCGCAAATGGGTCAGAAACCCGAGTCACGGTTTGGTCCGGACACGGTACCAACGAGCAGTTTGTACTGCACCGCCAAGAAAATGGGGCTAATTCCCGCCTGCGATGATGCCAAAAAGGCATATGACTCGAAAAAGGTGATTGGAAGGCTGTTCTATGCGAACTTGCCGATGACCCCCTCAGCAAGACTGAGAAGGAGAAAAAGACCGCAGAGTCACTCTCCCTAAAGGCCGACATGCTCGCCTTAAGGACAAAAATGACCGACTCGGCCCTAGAAGTTTTTCAACTCTACGCCAACCTTCTCACTGAGGAGGCACGTCAGCCCTGGGACTTAATTGTCAAGGAGCAGACAGAGTCAAGTCCCTTTCACGACATCTTTGGAGTCGAAAGGAAGAAGTCACCGGGCAAAACGTCCGAGTCATTCAGGAGGTGCCAGTTACTCCACCTCCAATCGTGTTTCGCACATGACGCAGGCGAAAATTTGAAATTCTATATTTCAAATTGCCTCAAGAAGCCCAACAAGGTTCGGGTGCGTCAGTTTGTGCAGCGCGTGATGCAGCTGAACAATTACGTGGAAGACCTCCCGTGTTTGTATTACAGCCCGAGCGCAAGTACGATGACCCAACAGGTCTACTCCTTCACTGATGCGGAACTCGCATGCCATATCTTGCGCATGTGTCCGTTGAAGTGGCAGGACCAGTACCACTTGCTTGAGAAGTGCTATCCCGAAGGGGTTAAGCCTCTATTGCTCATTCTTGAGCGAATTGAGGTGGCGCACCCAGTGGATGAGAGGCAGTCGTCTTCTAAGCCTGCAAAGGCCCAAGGAGCTGAACAGCCCTCCAAGAAGTTCGCGCTAGGCGCACGAATTCCCAAGAAGCCCAAGCAAGCACGCACGGAGTATACGCGCGTAGACAAGAACTGCGAGCTATGCAAAAAGCATGGGGGCGCACACACCACGCATAACACAGCGGAGTGTTGCCGGTACAACAAAGACGGAACTCCTACGCGAGGTACTTTCGGGCAAGCTGCACGAAAGTCCCGCGAGGACAGTCGCCCTAAGAAGTCCTACGCCCAGGTCTTGGCTCGTATGGAGAAACTTGAGAAGTCTCTCAAGAAAGCCAACAAAAAAGGCAAGAAACGTCGCCGTTGCAAAGAAAGTGACAGCGATTCCGACTCATCCTGAAGTGTTGGGTCGGGTAGTACTGGGGAAAATGAAAATAGATGTAAGAAAATTAAAACTAACCACGAGTTAGCCAATTACACTACCCCTGGTCCGATAAAAAATACCAGTAACCAAAAATTAGAATTAAATGACAAAATTTTAATTCCGGATTATTCGAGTCCCTTAGTGGACGTAACTTTGAAAAATCTCAAAGACACCTCGAACTTGTCCACGAACTTTGATGTAGATCCCAACTCAGTGAGGGACACCCAGCATAAATCAAAGTCAATTGAGCCATCTAACCCACAAAAATCAATGGACTCAGTAACAGCAGTACTAGCTGTACAAAAATTAGCGACTGGAAGTCAGTCCTCAACAAAACTCAAACACTTGTCCAGGAGTCGCAAAAACAACTTCTTGAGAGTACTATTGGACACTGGTTCCAATGGTGACCTCATGTTCCATGAAAAGGAACCACCAAGCGTTTTCCCTACTTGACTAGGCAGGTGTCAAAGTCTTGGCACCACGTCGAATGGGTGCTTCCAAACCAAAGGAAGAGGCGAAGTTACTCTAAAATTCCTAGAGTACTCCAACAGCAAGGAATACACAGTTAAACCTGATGTTGTGGAGTATGATGGTAAAAGATGGCTAAGCCAGCGTTTGACCTCATCTTAGGTGTAAAAACACTAAGAGAGCTTGGAATTGTTCTAGATTTTCGAACAAAGGATATTACCATTGATGAGATCATCTTGCCGATGAGAGACATCAACAGTCTGTCAACTAGCTCTAAGATTGAAAAAGCTTGGTCAGTTAACCACAGCATGATTCATGAACCACGTAGTACTGAGGAAGCCACTCAGCGTGCAGTTCACATCTTAGATGCAAAATATGAAAAAGCAGACCTCCAATCAGTTGTTGACAACAATTGTCCTCACCTTAGTCTACAAGATCAAAACAAGTTGTTGGAGCTCCTCCGTAAATACGAGGACCTCTTTGATGGTACACTAGGTGATTGGAATACTGAGCCTGTCTCCTTCGAACTGAAGGAAGGTGCAAAACCGTACCATGGCAGAGCCTACCCAGTGCCACATTCAGTAAAAGAGACTCTCATGAAAGAGCTCAAAAGACTATGTGACCTAGGGGTACTACAGTGGCAGCCTGCATCTGAATGGGCTTCACCATCGTTCATAGTACCAAAAAAAGATCAGACTGTACGTTTCCTAAGTGATTTTAGAGAAGTAAACAAAAGGATAGTTAGAAAACCATTCCCGTTACCTAAAATTAGTACAGTCATGCAAGAGTTAGAAGGTTTCACTTTTGCCACAGCCCTTGATTTAAACATGGGCTACTACACCATTAGGTTGGATCCAGATGCATCCAAGATCTGCACCATTATATTTCCATGGGGAAAGTACTCTTACCTCAGGTTACCAATGGGAATTGCTGGTTCTCCGGACATATTTCAATCGAAAATGACGGAACTAATGGCCACCCTTGAGTTCGTAAGAGCTTACATTGATGATCTACTATGTATCACCAAGGGAACCCTGGAAGACCACCTGGCTAAATTGGAATTGGTCCTCTCCAGACTGCAAGATGCGAACCTAAAAGTAAATGCTCGCAAATCAAACTTTTGTGCCATTGAAACAGAATATCTTGGGTACATCCTCTCACGAGAGGGAATTAAACCACAACCCAAGAAGGTACAGTCGATACTTGCACTGACACCGCCCAAAAATGTCAAAGACCTCCGTAGATTTCTTGGCATGGTCCAATACTATCGAGATCTTTGGGCACGGCGCAGCGAAATGCTTGCCCCACTCACAAGCCTGTAGGCGAGTGTGGTCATACCAAACAATCCAAACTTCTCAAGGTTAAAAAGAAACCCTGGAAATGGACTGAGGAACATCAAAAAGCATTCGATGACGTAAAGGCCACTATCGCCAAAGATGTGTCCTTGGCCTACCCTGATTACTCAAAAGGGTTTGAGATCTATACTGATGGATCCAAGAGACAACTTGGAGCCGTCATTACTCAGAACAACCGGCCAATTGCATTTTTCAGCAGAAAACTCTCTGTCTGTCAGCAAAAATACAGCGTAACCGAAATTGAACTTCTAGCCATTGTTGAAACACTCAAAGAATTCAAAGGAATGCTGTGGGGCCAGCCAAATGTAGTCTACACAGACCACAAGAACCTCATGCAAGATGCACTCGGTTTAACCTGTGACAGGGTTTACCGTTGGCGTTTATTGCTAGAAGAATATGGTCCTGAAATCGTGTACATCAAAGGAATCCACAACACAGTTGCGGATGCGATTTCACGCCTTGACTTTGGTCCAACAGAGGACATCAAGGAAAACTGGATGACCTTCACCAATTACACTATGCAAGTAGAAGAGGACCCATCCCCGGTCAAACACTCAGACCTCATGAATTTTGTGTTTGCTAACCGCAGCGAAGAGAATGCAATCTATCCCCTGACTGTTCAGGAGATTGCCGCAGCTCAACAAACGGATGAAACGCTGGACAAACTCAGCCTGCTGGAGGCATACAAACCTCAGCTGGTAGAAAATGTTCAAGTACTGTGCAAGGATGGCAAACTTGTCATCCCACAGGAACTCCAGCAGCGAGCAGTACAGTGGTACCATCACTACCTGCAGCATCCTGGGACAACCCGTCTCGAAGAAACTCTTCGTGCTGCGATGTATTGGAAAGGTTTGAGACACTCTGTCCGCACCTTTGTCAAAAATTGTCATAAATGCCAAGTCAACAAACGACGCCAACATAAGTACGGTAAATTGCCTACAAAATTGGTTGTATCAAATCCCTGGGAGGTACTATGTGTGGACCTAATCGGACCATACACTCTCAAGGGCAAAGACGGCACTGAAATTGACTTTATGTGTGTCACAATGATAGATCCAGCTACCAGTTGGTTCAAAATTGTGGAACTACCGGTAACTGAATTCAATTCTGTTACTCCCAAGGGTAAAAAGGGCCTCAAGGGTACTAACACACATAATAAACCTAAAGAAGCATACTTTGATAAATCATCAGCACAAGTTGGCTCTTTAGTAAACAAGATCTGGTTTAGCCGTTACCCACAATGTCAAATAATCATTTACAACAATGGAAGCGAGTTCAAGCTCAATTTCGAAACCCTATGTGATTCATACGGTATCAAGCGTAAGCCAACCAGCATCAAGAACCCCCAAGCGAACGCAATACTAGAACGGATGCATCAAGTAATCATGACAATGCTCCGTACCGCTGAATTAGACATGGCCAATACAGTGGCTCCTAGTGACATAGCAGACTTCCTCACAGATGCTGCATGGGCCGTTCGCTCCACATACCACACGGTACTCAAAGCCTCTCCAGGTGCAGCAATATTTGGCAGGGACATGCTGTTTGACATTCCCTTCCTAGCTGACTGGAACAAAATAGGAGACCATAGGCAACGCCAAACCGATCGCAACACCGAACGTGAAAACAAGTCTCGCGTCGATTGGGATTATAAAATTGGTGATAGAGTACTTCTTCGCAAAGAAGGTATCCTCCGCAAATCAGAAAGCAAATACCATAAAGATCCTTGGACTATATCGACAGTCCATACGAATGGTACTATCAGGGTTCACCGCGGAACAAAATCAGAAAGATTAAACATTAGGAGAGTAACACCATACTTTGACACTACAGACACTTAAAATAAAGAACATGTCAGTGAATCACTCTTACTCCTCTCTCCACTAACACTTACGCTTGAAATAATGCTTCGTAGTCACTACTCAGCCAGGAAAGTCTTGTATCACCAGTATAACTCGGTACACAAAACAAGTGTCTTCCGCTCACAAAACAGGCCTCCCCATTTTTCCTTTCCAAAGAAAAGGCTTTTTTCACACCTCACCTGACCCTCCATTTGTGGGGGCAAGTGACATAGGCCAAGAATCTGGAGCTTCCAGGTGGAATTCCATAAGTCTCCTTCACATTGTTTGATACAGAGGAAGGACTCAAAAGTCATAAGATATGAGTTTCTCAGAAATCATATCCAAATAGGATTTCCCTTCCTAGAACTCCACCATACACATTGTAGGTGTTTTCTTAGGTTGAATATCCAATGGAGGATTTCCTTCTCAGGAACCTTCCCATGGGACAGTTCCTTTGGGCAGTTGAATATGAGCCAGTCATGGAACTGCCACAAATCACTGCCAATCTCTCCCATGATCATTTGTGTTTTTTTATGCATGAGATAACTAGTATCTCATTCATCAGTTGTACAGTAGTATTAAGCTCATAAAAAACAAAGTCAGCAAAGTCTACAACAAGATTTTTTAAATACTTTCTGGCTTAGGTCATAGACGTATATCTTACTTTAAAAATGGACGCGAGGCGCTCACACCCATTTGCAACTGCAGTTTAATTAAGTGTAGACAAGCCACTTTATTTTTAAAGTATGTCTTCCTCTGTCTCTACGAATTGCATTCTGTCTAGCTAGCTACAAAAAATCTTGCATCGGCTGCTGGTAATCATCACTCTAGCATCACTCTCTCCAATCTTTTCAAATTTGGAGAAAAAAATGGTACCTCCGTTTCTCAAAACACACATTTGACAGGATCTGTAAAAATATCAAGATTTTTTTTTAAATCTTAGTTGTGTTGGAAACTGAGCCGTTTTCTCCTTCTCCTTCTTCTTCTTCTTCTCCTTCTTCTTCTCCTTCTTCTTCTTCAGTGAGACAGTTTTTTTGCTTTTTGCCAAAACAGGTACTTACCATGAAGTTGATGTCAACATACCTGTAAATAATTCATTTTTCGCTTGGACTTACATGGGTAGTCTTAGTGTTTTAATATATGCCTACCTTTAAAAATATATCTTTGTGTGTAACGTCTGACATTATTTTCAACAATGTTTCTGTAAACTTTAAGGGAACATTAGTCACAAATCATTTTAAGACATAGAGACGAAAAATTTTACTTCTGCAAAAACAAGCAGTAGTATAGCTACTACTGCGAAAACGAGCAGTAGTACAGCCCGTTTTGTGAAATCTCTGTGTTCTCGTATTCGCAACGTCAAACCGACAACACCGTTGAATTCCTCGCGAAAAAACAGTATAGACGCACCCTCATAACCACTCATGGTCATCGTCATCGCGATTTGACAAAGCACGTTGTCGGAAGACACTGTCCTTTCACTCGAGATTCGTCTACATGGATATTGTTATGTTCCCCTCGAAATTATTAAAGGTACTATCGAAAATAGGGCTTGAAAAATAATTATCACAGAAAAATAAATTTAGTTCCCTTAACCCCCGGCTTACGTGCGCTCATTTCGTGCGCTTACGTGAGCACATACTCGTAAAATAACCTTAAAACCGGCTATACTTCTGCGAAACTAGCAGAAGTATACGCTATACTTCTTTTTTTTTGAGCAGTAGTATAGAGATTTAAGACAAATCTCGCTTGGAGGGTTAAAACTTGAAGGGAATGTTATCGTGTCACAAAAGAGTGTGTAACAAGAAAATGATTTCACAAACTAAAAGGGCGCGGGAGCGCGGCGCGCGCGAAGCGCGCGAGGCGCTCCCGCCCATTTTGGCATACACTGGTACTGCAAGCCACTTTATTTTAATGTACGTCTTCCTCTGTCTCTACAAATTGCAATCTGTTTCGCTGCAAAAAATCTTGCAGCGGCTGCTGGTAATTTTAGATTCAAACAGATTCAAACCCCATTCAAAATTACAACAAAGCTTACCCAACCACAGCCAACCATGGCGAGCTCCTCGGTTCGCCTCTCCCAACTTTCCAAGAAACTTCCCTCCTCCAGGGACGCTCTCTCCGCCGCCGCTGCCGCCGCCGCGGTCGCCGCCCTCGGAGTGGCTAGCGTTTTTTCGTCCCGCAAAGAATGCCACGAATGCAGCAACATCAGCACCTCACCTTCATGGATGAACCTCCTCTTCCCACATCGCTCTGTCCGCGATGATGATACTTCCTGTCTACGGGGCGAGCAAGGCGGGAGGGATGCCTCCACGTTTCTGGTGCCTGTGGCATGGCCGGCGAAGCAGCGGTCATTGTTGCAGCGGTGCGCGGTGACGAAGTGCGAGGCGCCTACGAAACGACCCCATCTCGCTGAAGTTGGGGGAGGCACCGAGAAGCAGGATGCGCATAGGAAGCCTTTGTCTTCGGATCCCGCCGATTACGACGGAGGCATGGCAAGGACCAGTGCTGCTACTAATGATGACGACGGGATGGTGAGTTTTTGTGTTGCCTTGTGTCTCGCAAGTCTGGCTCTGTCCTGAAAATGCTGCTCCTTGTAATGCATCTAGCATCATTCATGTCATTTTGATCAATTGCAGAAGTCGCATGCACATCTCTCTCGTGGGGAAAAAGTAGCATTGTGCTGTTATGTAAAGCTGACATCTTGTGACTAATATGTTTTGACAGTACCACGGTCTCTTCCCACGAAGACAACTTTGGAGACCTCGACTCGAATATCCTCTCTGGGACTATGATTGGGATGGTCGTCACCCCCCTCCCATTGGCAACGAACCAATAAAAGAATCGTCCGCATCCTCTACCGCAAATAGTTTTACAACCGAAGCCCAAAGAGATCGACATATTCGTAAAAATGGAATAACTCGACATATCATCCTCATCCGACATGGGCAGTATGATGAAACTTATCCAGAAGATGAAAAACGAATCTTAACACCCCTAGGTCGTAAACAGGCTCAACTCACAGGGCAACGATTAGGAGCATACATACGTGGAGTCAATAAAGACTTTGGTCCGTGTAAAGTGAGAGTTTTGAGGGTCAGTAATTTGGAGAGAGCTAAAGAGACAGCTGGGATTATTTACGATAATTTGGGCTTGAACGAAGAGAATAATGAAACGATGAAGCTTGAAATGGCAGATCCAGATCCATTGTTAAATGAGGGAAGGTACGTAGTTCGTCCGCATTGTCCCTATAATAGGCTGAGCCCCTTGTTCCCCCCGCCTTGTTTGAATCACTCATTTATCGCAACAGACCCTGTCACTACATCCCAGGGAGTAAGGCGCATCAATCCGTTATCGACCGCACTGACGAACACCATCCTCGCATTGAAAATGCCTTTCGCAAATACTTTTATCGTGCACACATGCCAGGTGCATTGGGAGGCAACGAATCATCCTCGTCCACCAGTAATACTTCTGAAGATATCAAGTTGTCGACTTCTTCAAACCCCAAAAAAGCCGATTCCAACAACGGCACAATTGAGCGTCATTCCAAACATGAATTCGAAATCATCGTCTGCCACGCCAACGTCATTCGGTATTTCTTTTGTCGTGCCCTCCAACTCCCGCCTGAGGCATGGCTAAGGCTTTGTGTTTTCAATTGCTCCTTGACATACTTTACCATACGACCAACGGGGACAGTTAGTTGTCGTATGTTGGGCGACATTGGTCATTTGCCGTATGATTGCTGTACTTTTTCGATGCATACGGGCTTCAATTGGTGACGACGGCCCGAGGAGATAATGCACACCCTGTTGTGACACTGAATTGTTGACTTTCAACGACATCGCAAGCAGATACTATTATTTTACTTAGGTTGTGCGTCAGTGCCTTGAAATGTCACTTCGTCCTGTGACGCCGTGAATGGAATGAATGACTCGAGTGCGTAGAAAGTCGTGTTTCAAAAGAATGACGACTTATAAAAAGTATCGCATGACAAGGCTAACACGAAAGCTAACTTTTAGGAGAACTTTAGCCATACTGATCATTCATTGTACTATGATCGAGAACACTACAGTATTCGTCATGCCCATCCTCGAACAAGACTTGCTCCATCTACGACTTATCATTCTTGCCAGTTTCTCGCTCCCTCTGTCCGCAACTGATCACACTTGTCCTCCAAGCATGTGATTCTCGTCTCCTTGTCGGCCATTTTCAACTGAAACGCCTGCAGTTTATTCTGCATGTTTGTCATTGTTATAAGCATTTGATCCATTTTGATTTCTAACTGTTCAATACGATTGGATGTTGTTGATTTCCCAACTGTGCCCGCGCGAGCTTGTAATGTTGAGCTCATGCATATATTTTCATTGTTGGACAGAGGATTTCGTTTTACACATTGATCAGATCTTGATTCCATGACTTATCTGTAGCAATATTCACTTCTGGATAGGATAGGAATGTGGGGTGCTCCTCTACACAACTTTGAGATGGCTGGCTTCCTTTTGCCTCTTATTCGGAGTATTGACACCGCTGTGAAAGTTGAAAGTGATATTGATTAAATCGAGGCAAAGGAAGATGACGCTGAATAAAAATATGCAAGAGTTGTGTGACGGGTAACTAGTGCAACGAAAAGACACGTGGCCGCAATCTCATGCTGTTTCGACTTCACGACACACGTCAAAGTCGAAAATTCGCCATCAGAATGATTCGAGGATGATGCACGCATTGATTTATTTGTTCGCGACCCAGCCAAAGTTCGAACAGCGAAGACGATCGTCCGTCGACGCGACGCGACACGCTGGACAATGCCGCACGGAATTTAAAATACGTACACGTCGTCGACAGCACAGAAGAATCAAACACAATGGCGTTCCATATATTTATCTTACCTGATAGAAAATTCCAATGATCAGAGAGCGACGATGGTGACGGTTGTTTCCAAAGGGTGCTCCATGCATCGGGAGGGTTAGGCTGATTCTTTTGTTTTCAGTCCGGGTCCCAGGAAACAGCGTGGAAACCACGAGAGACGTCTATGTTATTACGTATGTGCTTCAAATTGTAAATGCGTTTTTCAATTTTGATAACCCATGCTCAATATCATAGATGACGTCACATTTTTTATCTAGCCATCATAGAAAGAATCTATGATTTATCCGAATCTGAAAAAATCCGTGACGCGTAGACATCTAGCAGTCCGGGTAGATTCTTTCAATATCATAGATTTGTTCTATGACAAATCCCAATCCGATTTCTGGCCCTACTTATGCCCCGTGTTCTGATTTCTCACCCACCAGAACTGGCGAGCTGTGGCGAGCTGATTGACACTCTCATAAAAAGAATAATCGACACACCCACATCAACATCTCCATTGCCTCCTCCTCCGAACACCATCATCTCGGCCTTTCATTCTCGACCTTTCATTGCATCGCTTGCACAAACCATCATCGCCATGTCATCGGAGAGCTATCCTCGTGCCCGGGCAGGGCGGCGCCGACTGGGAGGCCGCATACGCCCGAAGATCGTCTCACCGATGATACGACCGTCACGAACACGGGGGAAGGACTCTCTGCTGACCACCAAGCTGCTATTTTTTCCACGCAGCATCAGGGTATGTCAGATGCGAGCCGTAGGGATCATCGCAATCGAATTCGTCGTATAATTAACTGGTTGCGTGAAAAATATCCTGATGTTTGTGATGCTTCAACTGTTGTCGTGACCAATGAACTGCGTGCTGACCCGTCCATGTACTATTTTGATGCTGATGAGTATGATTTGAAGTACGCGGGTCTCGACCCGCAGTATATCCTTGCTTTTTGGCTGAGCTCAAGAACTCTAAACCTGGAGGCAAGTATTATGGTGTCTCCCACATGAGCAAATTTTACGACGCAATTAAATGGGGCAGTTTGATGGCCAATCAACGCCTCTCGACCAATTTCTACTCCAAGCTAGACACATTCCTTGCTGCCTATAAGCGAGAATTCGCTGACCAAAAGAAAAAAGGTAATGTTGATGAAAGAGAGGCTGATGCCATCTCCAGCACACTGTTTACCATGCTGATGAAATGGGCAGTGCAGGAAGGTAATGTCTTTGTTTGGGCTTTTGCCCTCTTGATGTGGCATCTTATGGCACGGTCAATCAATATTGACAGTGTAGCCCTCCACTCCATCAAGAGGGGTATATCTGACTCCATCACTTTCAAATATGATGAGACGAAGGTAGATAAAACTGGTGAGTTTGTCTGCGAAAAAATGTTTACTCAAATCCTCACGACCCTTTTGTCTGTGTGTTTACAGCTCTTGGCTGCTATCTCAGTGTCAATTCTGAGATGCTCGAAGGTACAGAGCGTGTCTTCAATGCCCGTGGCACAAGGTACACTTCTGCATCACAGAACTTTGCACGTCAAGTTGCTGCCATGGGAGGTAGGTATGCACACCAAATTAAGAGTTTCCTCCGGCTCTCACATTTCAATATTCATGGTGTGAGAAAGGGCAGTGGCACTCATGCTGCCTCTGCCACAACTTGCCCCCCGCTATTCACATCAATTGCATGTCGTGGAGAATGGTCCATGGGCAAGATTCTTGATATTTATTTTCGTTTTGCTGCTGGAGGAGATTATTATCTTGGCCAGCTCTTGTCTTTGAAGGACCCAACAAGAGCTGACTTTGCAACACCATGCCCTCACTGGAAGGATCCTTCCGACCCTCGAGTATATGAAGCTATTAAGCTGACTTTTGGTAAGGTGCTTTTAGATCATGAGCACACAGAACATGATCCCTTTGGTGTTCTCTCCATGTTGTTGGCGTCAATGGTACATCACTCAGGCTGGATGATGGAGGTTATTGAAGCTTATCCTGCTCACCCTTTTTCCAAGATCCCCCCTCATGAACAGTCCTCTTTTGGGAGAGCTAAAGGAACATTGTTTGACATTTCATTTGAATGAGCACGTTCCCCCGAGTCACAGGCATCCCACCACATATTGAGCATCTTTGTAGGATCGAAGAAGTGAAACAGATCACTCTCGAGATCAAGGATGACATCTCAGATTTCCGCCAGCATTTGTCTGATTCGGTTAGTGAGGCCATTGTCAAGAAGGTTCGTGCAGATGGGGGTATAAACTCAGCAATCCTGGACGAGCGGCTCAAGAACATGGAAGCCTTACTCTTGCAAAGGATGGATGAACTGGACAGCTCGAACACTCGACCTGCGGCAGCTGCACCATGTGCTGGGGAAGGTATTGATATGTCAGGTCTTCACAGGAGGAATCTGTTCACCTATGATGGAAAATTCTGGTGCGTGCCTAGAGATTTTGCTTTTCCAATTGAATGTACTCGTCTTCACGGCTGGCGGATGTGGTTGATGGGGAAGATGGTAATGTATGATGGTAAGCCAATGAAGGTAAAACCATTCCATTTGATGACAGGTTCGAGCTGCCAACAAAAAAGCTTGCAACCGAGTTGGATACAAAGTGGAAGCCTATTTTTCGCAAGATGATGGAAGCGCCAGGTGTGAAGCCTCTACCAGATGATGTTGATGAGCAATTTGTACAGAGCAGCTATATCATTGCAACAGACTATTTGAAGAAGGTTGTTTCGTATGTTTGGCTGAAGGCCGACGAGGGAAGGATTAGTAAGTATACCATTGGAACTTGGTCAAGGAAGGTTGCTCGGAGTGAGATCGAACTTCATGGAACTCCTGTGGATATTGCAAGTCTCCCTCCTGCGGGAAAGCGTAACAAGTCTGATCAGTCCAAGAGGGGTGGCTGGAGAATTGAGAAGAGTACTGTGAGGCGGGTAGGGCCAAGGAAGCAGAGAGAGCGGCGGGATCCAGTGGTTGAAAATGATCTATTTGCTGAGGCATTTCGTGATGTTCCTACAGAGTAGAGTCTGGGCAGGTTGGAGTGTCGGGATGGTTTTTTTCATCCCTGTGAGAGGTGGGCTCACAGGGTTTTTTCCATCATGTGGGTGCATAGTTTTTCTTTACATGGTTTTTACTCCTGGTGAGAGGTGGGCTCCCAGGGATTTTTCCAACACTTAGGGGTTTTAATTGAGATGTAGATATAATGTGTGTAGTGCAAGTGTTTCATTTGGAATTTTACATGGCAGTAGTTATTCTAGTGGAAGTGTGGTAGTGCTAATTGTGTTGATAGTGTTTTTCAGTCTTAGCGAATTTTTTTTGTCTGCAACTACAGTTAGATGCATGTTAGACCTTCTACATGCTATGTATATCATGTCCAATTTTCACGCGTGATGGTTCAGCACATAGGTAATATCTTTAGATTACTTTTAACAAGTAAAATATATGACCTCGAAGTTCGATCGAGAGTATGTTGATTTGTACATGATAACTCTTATATATATATAGGTATTTACATCATAGAACGATTCTATGATATTGACGACCGGTAATAACCCATGCTCAATATCATAGATGACGTCACATTTTTTATCTAGCCATCATAGAAAGAATCTATGATTTATCCGAATCTGAAAAAATCCGTGGACGCGTAGACATCTAGCAGTCGGGTAGATTCTTTCAATATCATAGATTTGTTCTATGACAAATCCCAATCCGATTTCTGGCCCTACTTATGCCCCGTGTTCTGATTTCTCACCCACCAGAACTGGCGAGCTGTGGCGAGCTGATTGACACTCTCATAAAAGAATAATCGACACACCCACATCAACATCTCCATTGCCTCCTCCCCCGAACACCATCATCTCGGCCTTTCATTCTCGACCTTTCATTGCATCGCTTGCACAAACCATCATCGCCATGTCATCGGAGAGCTATCCTCGTGCCGGGCAGGGCGGCGCCGACGGGAGGCCGCATACGCCCTGAAGATCGTCTCACCGATGATACGACCGCCACGAACACGGGGGAAGGACTCTCTGCTGACCACCAAGCTGCTATTTTTTCCACGCAGCATCAGGGTATGTCAGATGCGAGCCGTAGGGATCATCGCAATCGAATTTGTCGTATAATTAACTGGTTGCGTGAAAAATATCCTGATGTTTGTGATGCTTCAACTGTTGTCGTGACCAATGAACTGCGTGCTGACCCGTCCATGTACTATTTTGATGCTGATGAGTATGATTTGAAGTACGCGGGTCTCGACCCGCAGTATATCCTTGCTTTTTGGCTGAGCTCAAGAACTCTAAACCTGGAGGCAAGTATTATGGTGTCTCCCACATGAGCAAATTTTACGACGCAATTAAATGGGGCAGTTTGATGGCCAATCAACGCCTCTCGACCAATTTCTACTCCAAGCTAGACACATTCCTTGCTGCCTATAAGCGAGAATTCGCTGACCAAAAGAAAAAAGGTAATGTTGATGAAAGAGAGGCTGATGCCATCTCCAGCACACTGTTTACCATGCTGATGAAATGGGCAGTGCAGGAAGGTAATGTCTTTGTTTGGGCTTTTGCCCTCTTGATGTGGCATCTTATGGCACGGTCAATCAATATTGACAGTGTAGCCCTCCACTCCATCAAGAGGGGTATATCTGACTCCATCACTTTCAAATATGATGAGACGAAGGTAGATAAAACTGGTGAGTTTGTCTGCGAAAAAATGTTTACTCAAATCCTCACGACCCTTTTGTCTGTGTGTTTACAGCTCTTGGCTGCTATCTCAGTGTCAATTCTGAGATGCTCGAAGGTACAGAGCGTGTCTTCAATGCCCGTGGCACAAGGTACACTTCTGCATCACAGAACTTTGCACGTCAAGTTGCTGCCATGGGAGGTAGGTATGCACACCAAATTAAGAGTTTCCTCCGGCTCTCACATTTCAATATTCATGGTGTGAGAAAGGGCAGTGGCACTCATGCTGCCTCTGCCACAACTTGCCCCCCGCTATTCACATCAATTGCATGTCGTGGAGAATGGTCCATGGGCAAGATTCTTGATATTTATTTTCGTTTTGCTGCTGGAGGAGATTATTATCTTGGCCAGCTCTTGTCTTTGAAGGACCCAACAAGAGCTGACTTTGCAACACCATGCCCTCACTGGAAGGATCCTTCCGACCCTCGAGTATATGAAGCTATTAAGCTGACTTTTGGTAAGGTGCTTTTAGATCATGAGCACACAGAACATGATCCCTTTGGTGTTCTCTCCATGTTGTTGGCGTCAATGGTACATCACTCAGGCTGGATGATGGAGGTTATTGAAGCTTATCCTGCTCACCCTTTTTCCAAGATCCCCCCTCATGAACAGTCCTCTTTTGGGAGAGCTAAAGGAACATTGTTTGACATTTCATTTGAATGAGCACGTTCCCCCGAGTCACAGGCATCCCACCACATATTGAGCATCTTTGTAGGATCGAAGAAGTGAAACAGATCACTCTCGAGATCAAGGATGACATCTCAGATTTCCGCCAGCATTTGTCTGATTCGGTTAGTGAGGCCATTGTCAAGAAGGTTCGTGCAGATGGGGGTATAAACTCAGCAATCCTGGACGAGCGGCTCAAGAACATGGAAGCCTTACTCTTGCAAAGGATGGATGAACTGGACAGCTCGAACACTCGACCTGCGGCAGCTGCACCATGTGCTGGGGAAGGTATTGATATGTCAGGTCTTCACAGGAGGAATCTGTTCACCTATGATGGAAAATTCTGGTGCGTGCCTAGAGATTTTGCTTTTCCAATTGAATGTACTCGTCTTCACGGCTGGCGGATGTGGTTGATGGGGAAGATGGTAATGTATGATGGTAAGCCAATGAAGGTAAAACCATTCCATTTGATGACAGGTTCGAGCTGCCAACAAAAAGCTTGCAACCGAGTTGGATACAAAGTGGAAGCCTATTTTTCGCAAGATGATGGAAGCGCCAGGTGTGAAGCCTCTACCAGATGATGTTGATGAGCAATTTGTACAGAGCAGCTATATCATTGCAACAGACTATTTGAAGAAGGTTGTTTCGTATGTTTGGCTGAAGGCCGACGAGGGAAGGATTAGTAAGTATACCATTGGAACTTGGTCAAGGAAGGTTGCTCGGAGTGAGATCGAACTTCATGGAACTCCTGTGGATATTGCAAGTCTCCCTCCTGCGGAAAGCGTAACAAGTCTGATCAGTCCAAGAGGGGTGGCTGGAGAATTGAGAAGAGTACTGTGAGGCGGGTAGGGCCAAGGAAGCAGAGAGAGCGGCGGGATCCAGTGGTTGAAAATGATCTATTTGCTGAGGCATTTCGTGATGTTCCTACAGAGTAGAGTCTGGGCAGGTTGGAGTGTCGGGATGGTTTTTTTCATCCCTGTGAGAGGTGGGCTCACAGGGTTTTTTCCATCATGTGGGTGCATAGTTTTTCTTTACATGGTTTTTACTCCTGGTGAGAGGTGGGCTCCCAGGGATTTTTCCAACACTTAGGGGTTTTAATTGAGATGTAGATATAATGTGTGTAGTGCAAGTGTTTCATTTGGAATTTTACATGGCAGTAGTTATTCTAGTGGAAGTGTGGTAGTGCTAATTGTGTTGATAGTGTTTTTTCAGTCTTAGCGAATTTTTTTTGTCTGCAACTACAGTTAGATGCATGTTAGACCTTCTACATGCTATGTATATCATGTCCAATTTTCACGCGTGATGGTTCAGCACATAGGTAATATCTTTAGATTACTTTTAACAAGTAAAATATATGACCTCGAAGTTCGATCGAGAGTATGTTGATTTGTACATGATAACTCTTATATATATATAGGTATTTACATCATAGAACGATTCTATGATATTGACGACCGGTAATAACCCATGCTCAATATCATAGATGACGTCACATTTTTTATCTAGCCATCATAGAAAGAATCTATGATTTATCCGAATCTGAAAAAATCCGTGACGCGTAGACATCTAGCAGTCCGGGTAGATTCTTTCAATATCATAGATTTGTTCTATGACAAATCCCAATCCGATTTCTGGCCCTACTTATGCCCCGTGTTCTGATTTCTCACCCACCAGAACTGGCGAGCTGTGGCGAGCTGATTGACACTCTCATAAAAAGAATAATCGACACACCCACATCAACATCTCCATTGCCTCCTCCCCCGAACACCATCATCTCGGCCTTTCATTCTCGACCTTTCATTGCATCGCTTGCACAAACCATCATCGCCATGTCATCGGAGAGCTATCCTCGTGCCCGGGCAGGGCGGCGCCGTACGGGAGGCCGCATACGCCCTGAAGATCGTCTCACCGATGATACGACCGTCACGAACACGGGGGAAGGACTCTCTGCTGACCACCAAGCTGCTATTTTTTCCACGCAGCATCAGGGTATGTCAGATGCGAGCCGTAGGGATCATCGCAATCGAATTTGTCGTATAATTAACTGGTTGCGTGAAAAATATCCTGATGTTTGTGATGCTTCAACTGTTGTCGTGACCAATGAACTGCGTGCTGACCCGTCCATGTACTATTTTGATGCTGATGAGTATGATTTGAAGTACGCGGGTCTCGACCCGCAGTATATCCTTGCTTTTTTGGCTGAGCTCAAGAACTCTAAACCTGGAGGCAAGTATTATGGTGTCTCCCACATGAGCAAATTTTACGACGCAATTAAATGGGGCAGTTTGATGGCCAATCAACGCCTCTCGACCAATTTCTACTCCAAGCTAGACACATTCCTTGCTGCCTATAAGCGAGAATTCGCTGACCAAAAGAAAAAAGGTAATGTTGATGAAAGAGAGGCTGATGCCATCTCCAGCACACTGTTTACCATGCTGATGAAATGGGCAGTGCAGGAAGGTAATGTCTTTGTTTGGGCTTTTGCCCTCTTGATGTGGCATCTTATGGCACGGTCAATCAATATTGACAGTGTAGCCCTCCACTCCATCAAGAGGGGTATATCTGACTCCATCACTTTCAAATATGATGAGACGAAGGTAGATAAAACTGGTGAGTTTGTCTGCGAAAAAAATGTTTACTCAAATCCTCACGACCCTTTTGTCTGTGTGTTTACAGCTCTTGGCTGCTATCTCAGTGTCAATTCTGAGATGCTCGAAGGTACAGAGCGTGTCTTCAATGCCCGTGGCACAAGGTACACTTCTGCATCACAGAACTTTGCACGTCAAGTTGCTGCCATGGGAGGTAGGTATGCACACCAAATTAAGAGTTTCCTCCGGCTCTCACATTTCAATATTCATGGTGTGAGAAAGGGCAGTGGCACTCATGCTGCCTCTGCCACAACTTGCCCCCCGCTATTCACATCAATTGCATGTCGTGGAGAATGGTCCATGGGCAAGATTCTTGATATTTATTTTCGTTTTGCTGCTGGAGGAGATTATTATCTTGGCCAGCTCTTGTCTTTGAAGGACCCAACAAGAGCTGACTTTGCAACACCATGCCCTCACTGGAAGGATCCTTCCGACCCTCGAGTATATGAAGCTATTAAGCTGACTTTTGGTAAGGTGCTTTTAGATCATGAGCACACAGAACATGATCCCTTTGGTGTTCTCTCCATGTTGTTGGCGTCAATGGTACATCACTCAGGCTGGATGATGGAGGTTATTGAAGCTTATCCTGCTCACCCTTTTTCCAAGATCCCCCTCATGAACAGTCCTCTTTTGGGAGAGCTAAAGGAACATTGTTTGACATTTCATTTGAATGAGCACGTTCCCCGAGTCACAGGCATCCCACCACATATTGAGCATCTTTGTAGGATCGAAGAAGTGAAACAGATCACTCGGGATCAAGGATGACATCTCAGATTTCCGCCAGCATTTGTCTGATTCGGTTAGTGAGGCCATTGTCAAGAAGGTTCGTGCAGATGGGGGTATAAACTCAGCAATCCTGGACGAGCGGCTCAAGAACATGGAAGCCTTACTCTTGCAAAGGATGGATGAACTGGACAGCTCGAACACTCGACCTGCGGCAGCTGCACCATGTGCTGGGGAAGGTATTGATATGTCAGGTCTTCACAGGAGGAATCTGTTCACCTATGATGGAAAATTCTGGTGCGTGCCTAGAGATTTTGCTTTTCCAATTGAATGTACTCGTCTTCACGGCTGGCGGATGTGGTTGATGGGGAAGATGGTAATGTATGATGGTAAGCCAATGAAGGTAAAACCATTCCATTTGATGACAGGTTCCGAGCTGCCAACAAAAAAGCTTGCAACCGAGTTGGATACAAAATGGAAGCCTATTTTTCGCAAGATGATGGAAGCGCCAGGTGTGAAGCCTCTACCAGATGATGTTGATGAGCAATTTGTACAGAGCAGCTATATCATTGCAACAGACTATTTGAAGAAGGTTGTTTCGTATGTTTGGCTGAAGGCCGACGAGGGAAGGATTAGTAAGTATACCATTGGAACTTGGTCAAGGAAGGTTGCTCGGAGTGAGATCGAACTTCATGGAACTCCTGTGGATATTGCAAGTCTCCCTCCTGCGGGAAAGCGTAACAAGTCTGATCAGTCCAAGAGGGGTGGCTGGAGAATTGAGAAGAGTACTGTGAGGCGGGTAGGGCCAAGGAAGCAGAGAGAGCGGCGGGATCCAGTGGTTGAAAATGATCTATTTGCTGAGGCATTTCGTGATGTTCCTACAGAGTAGAGTCTGGGCAGGTTGGAGTGTCGGGATGGTTTTTTTCATCCCTGTGAGAGGTGGGCTCACAGGGTTTTTTCCATCATGTGGGTGCATAGTTTTTCTTTACATGGTTTTTTACTCCTGGTGAGAGGTGGGCTCCCAGGGGATTTTTCCAACACTTAGGGGTTTTAATTGAGATGTAGATATAATGTGTGTAGTGCAAGTGTTTCATTTGGAATTTTACATGGCAGTAGTTATTCTAGTGGAAGTGTGGTAGTGCTAATTGTGTTGATAGTGTTTTTCAGTCTTAGCGAATTTTTTTGTCTGCAACTACAGTTAGATGCATGTTAGACCTTCTACATGCTATGTATATCATGTCCAATTTTCACGCGTGATGGTTCAGCACATAGGTAATATCTTTAGATTACTTTTAACAAGTAAAATATATGACCTCGAGTTCGATCGAGTATGTTGATTTGTACATGATAACTCTTATATATATATAGGTATTTACATCATAGAACGATTCTATGATATTGACGACCGGTAATAACCCATGCTCAATATCATAGATGACGTCACATTTTTATCTAGCCATCATAGAAAGAATCTATGATTTATCCGAATCTGAAAAAATCCGTGACGCGTAGACATCTAGCAGTCCGGGTAGATTCTTTCAATATCATAGATTTGTTCTATGACAAATCCCAATCCGATTTCTGGCCCTACTTATGCCCCGTGTTCTGATTTCTCACCCACCAGAACTGGCGAGCTGTGGCGAGCTGATTGACACTCTCATAAAAAGAATAATCGACACACCCACATCAACATCTCCATTGCCTCCTCCCGAACACCATCATCTCGGCCTTTCATTCTCGACCTTTCATTGCATCGCTTGCACAAACCATCATCGCCATGTCATCGGAGAGCTATCCTCGTGCCGGGCAGGGCGGCGCCGACGGGAGGCCGCGATACGCCCTGAAGATCGTCTCACCGATGATACGACCGCCACGAACACGGGGGAAGGACTCTCTGCTGACCACCAAGCTGCTATTTTTCCACGCAGCATCAGGGTATGTCAGATGCGAGCCGTAGGGATCATCGCAATCGAATTTGTCGTATAATTAACTGGTTGCGTGAAAAATATCCTGATGTTTGTGATGCTTCAACTGTTGTCGTGACCAATGAACTGCGTGCTGACCCGTCCATGTACTATTTTGATGCTGATGAGTATGATTTGAAGCACACCAGTCTCGACCCGCAGTATATCCTTGCTTTTTGGCTGAGCTCAAGAACTCTAAACCTGGAGGCAAGTATTATGGTGTCTCCCACATGAGCAAATTTTACGACGCAATTAAATGGGGCAGTTTGATGGCCAATCAACGCCTCTCGACCAATTTCTACTCCAAGCTAGACACATTCCTTGCTGCCTATAAGCGAGAATTCGCTGACCAAAAGAAAAAAGGTAATGTTGATGAAAGAGAGGCTGATGCCATCTCCAGCACACTGTTTACCATGCTGATGAAATGGGCAGTGCAGGAAGGTAATGTCTTTGTTTGGGCTTTTGCCCTCTTGATGTGGCATCTTATGGCACGGTCAATCAATATTGACAGTGTAGCCCTCCACTCCATCAAGAGGGGTATATCTGACTCCATCACTTTCAAATATGATGAGACGAAGGTAGATAAAACTGGTGAGTTTGTCTGCGAAAAAATGTTTACTCAAATCCTCACGACCCTTTTGTCTGTGTGTTTACAGCTCTTGGCTGCTATCTCAGTGTCAATTCTGAGATGCTCGAAGGTACAGAGCGTGTCTTCAATGCCCGTGGCACAAGGTACACTTCTGCATCACAGAACTTTGCACGTCAAGTTGCTGCCATGGGAGGTAGGTATGCACACCAAATTAAGAGTTTCCTCCGGCTCTCACATTTCAATATTCATGGTGTGAGAAAGGGCAGTGGCACTCATGCTGCCTCTGCCACAACTTGCCCCCCGCTATTCACATCAATTGCATGTCGTGGAGAATGGTCCATGGGCAAGATTCTTGATATTTATTTTCGTTTTGCTGCTGGAGGAGATTATTATCTTGGCCAGCTCTTGTCTTTGAAGGACCCAACAAGAGCTGACTTTGCAACACCATGCCCTCACTGGAAGGATCCTTCCGACCCTCGAGTATATGAAGCTATTAAGCTGACTTTTGGTAAGGTGCTTTTAGATCATGAGCACACAGAACATGATCCCTTTGGTGTTCTCTCCATGTTGTTGGCGTCAATGGTACATCACTCAGGCTGGATGATGGAGGTTATTGAAGCTTATCCTGCTCACCCTTTTTCCAAGATCCCCCTCATGAACAGTCCTCTTTTGGGAGAGCTAAAGGAACATTGTTTGACATTTCATTTGAATGAGCACGTTCCCGAGTCACAGGCATCCCACCACATATTGAGCATCTTTGTAGGATCGAAGAAGTGAAACAGATCACTCTCGGGATCAAGGATGACATCTCAGATTTCCGCCAGCATTTGTCTGATTCGGTTAGTGAGGCCATTGTCAAGAAGGTTCGTGCAGATGGGGGTATAAACTCAGCAATCCTGGACGAGCGGCTCAAGAACATGGAAGCCTTACTCTTGCAAAGGATGGATGAACTGGACAGCTCGAACACTCGACCTGCGGCAGCTGCACCATGTGCTGGGGAAGGTATTGATATGTCAGGTCTTCACAGGAGGAATCTGTTCACCTATGATGGAAAATTCTGGTGCGTGCCTAGAGATTTTGCTTTTCCAATTGAATGTACTCGCCTTCACGGCTGGCGGATGTGGTTGATGGGGAAGATGGTAATGTATGATGGTAAGCCAATGAAGGTAAAACCATTCCATTTGATGACAGGTTCCGAGCTGCCAACAAAAAGCTTGCAACCGAGTTGGATACAAAATGGAAGCCTATTTTTCGCAAGATGATGGAAGCGCCAGGTGTGAAGCCTCTACCAGATGATGTTGATGAGCAATTTGTACAGAGCAGCTATATCATTGCAACAGACTATTTGAAGAAGGTTGTTTCGTATGTTTGGCTGAAGGCCGACGAGGGAAGGATTAGTAAGTATACCATTGGAACTTGGTCAAGGAAGGTTGCTCGGAGTGAGATCGAACTTCATGGAACTCCTGTGGATATTGCAAGTCTCCCTCCCTGCGGGAAAGCGTAACAAGTCTGATCAGTCCAAGAGGGGTGGCTGGAGAATTGAGAAGAGTACTGTGAGGCGGGTAGGGCCAAGGCAGCAGAGAGAGCGGCGGGATCCAGTGGTTGAAAATGATCTATTTGCTGAGGCATTTCGTGATGTTCCTACAGAGTAGAGTCTGGGCAGGTTGGAGTGTCGGGATGTTTTTTTCATCCCTGTGAGAGGTGGGCTCACAGGGGTTTTTTCCATCATGTGGGTGCATAGTTTTTCTTTACATGGTTTTTACTCCTGGTGAGAGGTGGGCTCCCAGGGATTTTTCCAACACTTAGGGTTTTAATTGAGATGTAGATATAATGTGTGTAGTGCAAGTGTTTCATTTGGAATTTTACATGGCAGTAGTTATTCTAGTGGAAGTGTGGTAGTGCTAATTGTGTTGATAGTGTTTTTTCAGTCTTAGCAAATTTTTTTTGTCTGCAACTACAGTTAGATGCATGTTAGACCTTCTACATGCTATGTATATCATGTCCAATTTTCACGCGTGATGGTTCAGCACATAGGTAATATCTTTAGATTACTTTTAACAAGTAAAATATATGACCTCAAGTTCGATCGAGAGTATGTTGATTTGTACATGATAACTCTTATATATATATAGGTATTTACATCATAGAATCGATTCTATGATATTGACGACCGGTAATAACCCATGCTCAATATCATAGATGACGCCACATTTTTATCTAGCCATCATAGAAAGAATCTATGATTTATCCGAATCTGAAAAATCCGTGACGCGTAGACATCTAGCAGTCCGGTAGATTCTTTCAATATCATAGATTTGTTCTATGACAAATCCCAATCCGATTTCTGGCCCTACTTATGCCCCGTGTTCTGATTTCTCACCCACCAGAACTGGCGAGCTGTGGCGAGCTGATTGACACTCTCATAAAAAGAATAATCGACACACCCACATCAACATCTCCATTGCCTCCTCCCCCGAACACCATCATCTCGGCCTTTCATTCTCGACCTTTCATTGCATCGCTTGCACAAACCATCATCGCCATGTCATCGGAGAGCTATCCTCGTGTTCGGCAGGGCGGCGCCGACGGGAGGCCGCGATACGCCCTGAAGATCGCCTCACCGATGATACGACCGCCACGAACACGGGAAGGACTCTCTGCTGACCACCAAGCTGCTATTTTTTCCACGCAGCATCAGGGTATGTCAGATGCGAGCCGTAGGGATCATCGCAATCGAATTTGTCGTATAATTAACTGGTTGCGTGAAAAATATCCTGATGTTTGTGATGCTTCAACTGTTGTCGTGACCAATGAACTGCGTGCTGACCCGTCCATGTACTATTTTGATGCTGATGAGTATGATTTGAAGTACGCGGGTCTCGACCCGCAGTATATCCTTGCTTTTTTGGCTGAGCTCAAGAACTCTAAACCTGGAGGCAAGTATTATGGTGTCTCCCACATGAGCAAATTTTACGACGCAATTAAATGGGGCAGTTTGATGGCCAATCAACGCCTCTCGACCAATTTCTACTCCAAGCTAGACACATTCCTTGCTGCCTATAAGCGAGAATTCGCTGACCAAAAGAAAAAAGGTAATGTTGATGAAAGAGAGGCTGATGCCATCTCCAGCACACTGTTTACCATGCTGATGAAATGGGCAGTGCAGGAAGGTAATGTCTTTGTTTGGGCTTTTGCCCTCTTGATGTGGCATCTTATGGCACGGTCAATCAATATTGACAGTGTAGCCCTCCACTCCATCAAGAGGGGTATATCTGACTCCATCACTTTCAAATATGATGAGACGAAGGTAGATAAAACTGGTGAGTTTGTCTGCGAAAAAAAATGTTTACTCAAATCCTCACGACCCTTTTGTCTGTGTGTTTACAGCTCTTGGCTGCTATCTCAGTGTCAATTCTGAGATGCTCAAGGTACAGAGCGTGTCTTCAATGCCCGTGGCACAAGGTACACTTCTGCATCACAGAACTTTGCACGCCAAGTTGCTGCCATGGGAGGTAGGTATGCACACCAAATTAAGAGTTTCCTCCGGCTCTCACATTTCAATATTCATGGTGTGAGAAAGGGCAGTGGCACTCATGCTGCCTCTGCCACAACTTGCCCCCCGCTATTCACATCAATTGCATGTCGTGGAGAATGGTCCATGGGCAAGATTCTTGATATTTATTTTCGTTTTGCTGCTGGAGGAGATTATTATCTTGGCCAGCTCTTGTCTTTGAAGGACCCAACAAGAGCTGACTTTGCAACACCATGCCCTCACTGGAAGGATCCTTCCGACCCTCGAGTATATGAAGCTATTAAGCTGACTTTTGGTAAGGTGCTTTTAGATCATGAGCACACAGAACATGATCCCTTTGGTGTTCTCTCCATGTTGTTGGCGTCAATGGTACATCACTCACGCTGGATGATGGAGGTTATTGAAGCTTATCCTGCTCACCCTTTTTCCAAGATCCCCCTCATGAACAGTCCTCATTTGGGAGAGCTAAAGGAACATTGTTTGACATTTCATTTGAATGAGCACGTTCCCCGAGTCACAGGCATCCCACCACATATTGAGCATCTTTGTAGGATCGAAGAAGTGAAACAGATCACTCTCGAGATCAAGGATGACATCTCAGATTTCCGCCAGCATTTGTCTGATTCGGTTAGTGAGGCCATTGACAAGAAGGTTCGTGCAGATGGGGGTATAAACTCAGCAATCCTGGACGAGCGGCTCAAGAACATGGAAGCCTTACTCTTGCAAAGGATGGATGAACTGGACAGCTCGAACACTCGACCTGCGGCAGCTGCACCATGTGCTGGGGAAGGTATTGATATGTCAGGTCTTCACAGGAGGAATCTGTTCACCTATGATGGAAAATTCTGGTGCGTGCCTAGAGATTTTGCTTTTCCAATTGAATGTACTCGCCTTCACGGCTGGCGGATGTGGTTGATGGGGAAGATGGTAATGTATGATGGTAAGCCAATGAAGGTAAAACCATTCCATTTGATGACAGGTTCCGAGCTGCCAACAAAAAAGCTTGCAACCGAGTTGGATACAAAATGGAAGCCTATTTTTCGCAAGATGATGGAAGCGCCAGGTGTGAAGCCTCTACCAGATGATGTTGATGAGCAATTTGTACAGAGCAGCTATATCATTGCAACAGACTATTTGAAGAAGGTTGTTTCGTATGTTTGGCTGAAGGCCGACGAGGGAAGGATTAGTAAGTATACCATTGGAACTTGGTCAAGGAAGGTTGCTCGGAGTGAGATCGAACTTCATGGAACTCCTGTGGATATTGCAAGTCTCCCTCCTGCGGGAAAGCGTAACAAGTCTGATCAGTCCAAGAGGGGTGGCTGGAGAATTGAGAAGAGTACTGTGAGGCGGGTAGGGCCAAGGAAGCAGAGAGAGCGGCGGGATCCAGTGGTTGAAAATGATCTATTTGCTGAGGCATTTCGTGATGTTCCTACAGAGTAGAGTCTGGGCAGGTTGGAGTGTCGGGATGGTTTTTTTCATCCCTGTGAGAGGTGGGCTCACAGGGGTTTTTTCCATCATGTGGGTGCATAGTTTTTTCTTTACATGGTTTTTTACTCCTGGTGAGAGGTGGGCTCCCAGGGGATTTTTCCAACACTTAGGGGTTTTAATTGAGATGTAGATATAATGTGTGTAGTGCAAGTGTTTCATTTGGAATTTTACATGGCAGTAGTTATTCTAGTGGAAGTGTGGTAGTGCTAATTGTGTTGATAGTGTTTTTTCAGTCTTAGCGAATTTTTTTTGTCTGCAACTACAGTTAGATGCATGTTAGACCTTCTACATGCTATGTATATCATGTCCAATTTTCACGCGTGATGGTTCAGCACATAGGTAATATCTTTAGATTACTTTTAACAAGTAAAATATATGACCTCGAAGTTCGATCGAGAGTATGTTGATTTGTACATGATAACTCTTATATATATATAGGTATTTACATCATAGAATCCATTCTATGATATTGACGAATCGGTAATAACCCATGCTCAATATCATAGATGACGCCACATATTTTATCTAGCCATCATAGAAAGAATCTATGATTTATCCGGATCTGAAAAAATCTGTGACGTAGACATCTAGCAGTCCGGGTAGATTCTTTCAATATCATAGATTTGTTCTATGACAAATCCCAATCCGATTTCTGGCCCTACTTATGCCCCGTGTTCTGATTTCTCACCCACCAGAACTGGCGAGCTGTGGCGAGCTGATTGATACTCTCATAAAAGAATAATCGACACACCCACATCAACATCTCCATTGCCTCCTCCCCCAACACCATCATCTCGGCCTTTCATTCTCGACCTTTCATTGCATCGCTTGCACAAACCATCATCGCCATGTCATCGGAGAGCTATCCTCGTGTTCGGCAGGGCGGGGCCGGACGGGAGGCCGTGATACGCCCTGCCAAGATCGTCTCACCGATGATACGATCACATCACGCAACACGGGAAGGACTCTCTGCTGACCACCAAGCTGCTATTTTTCCACGCAGCATCAGGGTATGTCAGATGCGAGCCGTAGGGATCACCGCAATCGAATTTGTCGTATAATTAACTGGTTGCGTGGAAAATATCCTGATGTTTGTGATGCTTCAACTGTTGTCGTGACCAATGAACTGGGCGTGCTGACCCGCCCATGTACTATTTTGATGCTGATGAGTATGATTTGAAGTACGCGGGTCTCGACCCGCAGTATATCCTTGCTTTTTGGCTGAGCTCAAGAACTCTAAACCTGGAGGCAAGTATTATGGTGTCTCCCACATGAGCAAATTTTACGACGCAATTAAATGGGGCAGTTTGATGGCCAATCAACGCTTCGAACAATTTCTACTCCAAGCTAGACACATTCCTTGCTGCCTATAAGCCAGAATTCGCTGACCACCCCCCTTTGTAAATGCGATGAAAGAGAGGCTGATGCCATCTCCAGCACACTGTTTACCATGCTGATGAAATGGGCAGGGCAGGCAAGGTAATGTCTTTGTTTCAATTTTTGCCTCTTGATGTGGGCATCTTATGCGGCAACGGTCAATCAATATTGACAGTGTAGCCTTCCTCTCCATCAAGAGGGGTATATCTGACTCCATCACTTTCAAATATGATGAGATTGAGGTAGATGAAACTGGTGAGTTTGTTCTGCTTAAAAAAATGTTTACTCAAATCCTCACACCCTTTTGTCAGTGTGTTTACAGCTCTTGGCTGCTATCTCAGTGTC